>CAUYSK010009809.1:0-73739 GCA_963575035.1 Avahi laniger
TGCCTGTAGTCCCAGCTACTTGGGAGGCTGAGGCAGTAGGATCGCTTGAGCCCAGGAGTTTGAGGTTGCTGTGAGCTAGGCTGACGCCACGGCACTCGCCCCAGGCAAGAAAGTGAGACTCTGTCTCAAAAAAAAAAAAACAAACAAAAAAAAAAAAAACTATCAATAAGATGGCAAAACTGTGTCAATAGTTTAGGCACATACTTTTATTAATTGTACTGCTTCTTGTTTGAGATATAATAAACTACACTTTTGATTCAAAATAGGACATTTCATATTTAAAGACCTTAATGGTCACCTGTACCCATTATTGGGAATATATTGTGAAATTAATGTTTTTCTTATGTTAAGAACTCTGAGTGTCTGAGATTTTACCCTATTTTTAGGTAGAAGTCAGCCTGACATAGTTTTATGAATGTTGAAGAAGATAACAAGACTCCAAGTCAGGAACAAAGGGTTTTACAGCACACTAAGAAGCATGAGCATCAACACATTTGTGTTAACCCCCTTTGCCCTTCAATTTCTACAAATGTGAAGTGATGGAATCCAGGTGGACACCACACACATGGTGGGTTTGTGTAACAGCTGAGAAATCCAAGCTTAGGGAGTTAGAATCTTTTATGATTGGCTGTAAACAAACCTGCCCCTTGCACTAGAGGAAAACGTTAGCATTATTACAGTGAACAGCAAGCAAATTTGTTTCAGTTTCAAAGGAGACACCATCTTTATTTTCTAAGGTTGTTCAGTTGACAAATATTTTTGGAAAGATAGTCTGGAACTAAAGGTTAGTACATACCACACTTTGAAGATGTTCAGAAATGCAAGAGACCCATGGGGAATTGTCTCCTAACACTACCAATGAGGTAAATTTTGAATATGAAACCAATGATCTACTCCTTTTTTCCTTCTATTAGAATTCAGACTAAAGAAATACTAGAGAATACTAAAGAAATAGTTAATCTATCCAAAAATATTATATTCTATATACTGCCTATGACCCTGAATACTCAATTTGTAAAATTTTTTTTGATAAAAATTATTTCCTAATTTGAAAAACAAATAAAGCTAAGCCAAAACATTTACATTTTATTAATAGTTTAAAAAGAGAAAACAAAAAAGGGAAAAAACCCCAGTAAGTTCTACTATCTTTAAGTCAAAAACATGCTGTGTTTAAATCCTTTTGCAGCATGAAAACACATGTAGTTAAAAATTATTTTAGTTTTTCAATGAGAATTGACAAGAAATATGCTATCGTCACAAATTTATTTATTCCACAAATGTGTGAAAAAGCTATTCTTCAGAAATTACTTACCATAGGAAAAGTACGGAGTCATAGAATAATGTGGTTTTTGACCAGTTTATACACAATTTCCAATGGCTAGAATGTTTATTGTGCTTTGTCATTGTCATAATTTAATATTTGAACAGGTTTAATAGAAATTTACAAATTCCTCTGAGACCAAATAGGGAAGATTGTATTTCAAAATCATTCCTGATTTTCTAGAAGTTATCCACAAGAGAAAAAAAAATTGTGTGTTATTTATTACAGTTGGCATATTAAGAACATTTTAAAATGTCATTCATTTCCATATTCAGAAATACAACATTAAGTGGAGTCTTATAGGAAAATATGGCTTATCGGTTAAATGGAAACATCATGGGCTTTGGAGTCAGACATAGGTTCAAATTCTGGTTACTCTTACCTAAACTCAAAACCTCAGTTTCATTCTCCAAAAAACGAGGGTAATTATATTTTTATTTCAGGAATGTTATGAAGACACAATGACTACATAAAGATATATAAAGTCCCTAAAGAAGTTGCTCAACAAATGACATCCTATCCTGTTTGCTCCTGCAGCAGCCCTCTCAAAATATTAAAAATAAATATTAGGCATCAATTCCTTAAATACAGATATTTACTAGAGCTCCTTATCATAGCATTTAATTACTAACCTAAGGGTAGGAAATTCAGCTTAATGTATTTACTATAGCTATACTAAGAAAGAAACTTACAAATAAAAATGCATTTTTCCTTAATGAAGAGAAAATGCACATTTTATTTTCAAATGAGATTAAGAAAAGTTAAGTGATTTAGCCAAGATGCAACAGCTAATTGGTGGCAAATGAGGAGAGAAAAATGAGATTAAGAAAAGTTAAGTGATTTAGCGAGGATGCAACAGCTAATTGGTGGCAAATCAGAAACCTTCTTCTAAATCTTAGACTAGTGCCCTTCTCACTATATTGCCAATATTTAGATAACTGCTGAGTTTAGGGTTGTCTGCTCCCCATGTTCATAGAAGTCAAGAATGCTTGCTAATATATTCTTTTGAGTTATAATGCTAGAAAGAATTTTGTTAGGAACATTTTTTTCATATACAAAGAGGCACCATTTCTAGATAAAGAGTCTTAAAACAAAAAGATAGTGTGCTACTGGTGAAAGAATAGACAAATAGATCAATGGAACAGAATAGACAGCCGAGAAATCCACAAAAACATAGTCAACTGATTTTTGTCCAAAGAACAAAGGCAATACAATGGAGGAAAGATACCCTTTTCAAAAAATGGTGCCAGAACAACTTGACGTCCACATGCAAAATGATAAAAAATCTAGATCCAGAATGTGAAATCCTCAAAAATATTAGCTCAACATGAATCATAGACATAAATGCAAAACACAAAGCCATAAAACTCTTAGGAGGTAACATAGGAGAAAATCTAGGTGATCTTCAATTTGGAGATAACTTTTTAGATACAACATCAAAGGTGCAATCCATGAAATAAATACTTGATAATCTAAACTTCATTAAAATTAAAATCTTCTGCTGTGTGAAAGACAATGTCAAGAGAATGGGAAGACAAGACATTGACTGGTAGAAAACATTTGTGAAAGACACATCTGATAAAGGACTGTTATTGAAAATATACAAAGAACTCTTAACATTCAACAATAAGAAAAAAGCAACTTCATTTAAGTATTGGCAAAAGACCTGAACAGACACCATGTGTCACCATGTGTCATTAAGGAATTGCAAAATAAACAACAATGGGATACCCCTATCAGAATATCAGAAAGGCGAATATCTAAAACAATGAGAATGACAGAACTCTCATTCATCGCTGGTAGGAATGCAAAATGGTACAGCCACTTGGGAAAAGAGTTTGGCTGTTTCGTACAAAACTAAACATATCTTTACCATAAGATTGAGCAATCATACACTTTTGTTTTTACCTAAATAACTTGAAAGCATATGTACATACAAAAACTTGAACTTGTATGTTTACAGCAGCTTTATTTATAACTGCCAAAACTTGGAAACAACAAAGATGTCCTTCAGTAGGTGGGTGGATAAATAAACTGTGGTGCATCCATACAATGAAATATTATTTAGCACTAAAAAGAAATAAGCTATCAAACCATGACCAGATATGGAGGTGCCTTAAAAGCACATTATTTAGTGAAAGAAGCCAATCTAAAAAGGCTACATACTGTATTATTCCCACTATTTGACATGCGGGAAAGGTAAAATTATGGAGTGATCAGTGGGAGAGAGAGAGATGTACAGGCAAAGCACAAAAGACTTTTAGGACAGTGTAACTAATCTGTAGGATACTATTAATACAATGGTAGACACATATCATTAAACATCTGCCCAAACCAAGAGAATGTACAACACCAAGAGTGAACTCTATAAAGTAAACTATGGACTTTGGGTGTTAATGATGTGTCAACATAGGATTTACCACTCTGGTAAGATGTTATAGTAGGGGAGGCTGTGTTAAGTGTGGAGTACATGAGAACTCTGTACTTGATGATCATCAAACTAATTTTAAATTTGTAATTCTACTGCTTACTATGTGATGTTATATATAACCACTCTGAGCTGCATTCTTACCTTTAAAATGGCAATAATAATGTGGACTTTCCAGAGTTCTTGTAAGATAATGTATTGATTGGAAGTGTATATACCACAGCTGAGCATAGTTACAGTCTGTAAAGGCATTTCTTAGAGGTGTCATTTCCTTAATAGGGTAATGTCAGGGCTGTACAGAAAGGGCTGATATTCAAAGTGTCCCTCACTATTGAATTTGGCCATTTGTTTTTTCTTATCTTCATCTGTAGGCCCCAGGCTAGTCATTCTTGGATATGAACTACTTTGCTAACAGGAAGCATATCCTGACATTCCCTGATGACAGTACCTCTTTGAATTAGTTATCTGTTCTGGGAATTTTGTTTATTTTAACTTGATCTTGCAATCTCACAAATTCTGTTCCTGTACTTGCTTGGATTTGAGATTCTTTCTCTGCCTTATTCAGTGTCTACTACTTAAGCCATCAATTCAGAATGAGGTTTGCAGAAATTGATCAGTTTAGAGCGAAGTTTACAGAATGGCTTCCTTGCTGAACCTAATTCTTCATCTACAAAATTTAGGGATCATAATAATCCCATTGACTCGCTCTTGGCCTTGAATCATATAAAAAGTGTTACTATTACCCCTTTGTATAATAGAAGGTGTTGTATGTATAACCGGGGTGACAGTAAAAAATATTAAGCTTTGCGGCATGGTCACTCACTAATGAGGAAGGACACTGGCTTTGAACAGAGGCAGAATTCTGGAGGGCTCCCACTGTGTAGGACATTAATCTTTTAGTTACTCAGTACTGTAAACTTGGGAGGAGTCTATAAGGGAGGAGCTAATGCAGCCTTAGTGGGTGAGTTTGCTGTAGTAGGGAGGGGCTCAAGGATATAGGCATTTACCAATCAGATAAGAATGTATTTCAGCCATACTGTTTCAGCCATACTTACATATACCAGTCTTATACCCATCCTATGTAAGTACTCTGCAAATTTTAGAGCACTATATTATTTCATAGGATCTATAATACTTTGATCTTGATTTTGATAAAAAATGACAATTGAAGGTTTTTATATAATTTGCTGACTACCACCTGGTTGACAACAACTCTAAACTACCATCAATTGTGCCATCTATTATGCTATCATGCATTCTGAGTTCAGAGAGGTTACAACATGAAAAAATGCATATCCTGTAATCAATGAAATATCAAATAATTAATACTTTAATTATCACACTGTAATCTATACATGTTATATAAAATGTAATTATCCATAACAGTCAATATTGGATCATTAAATTAGCCTGACCAGAATAAGAGTCATGCTATATGATTTTTATTATTACTCTAATATAATTATATTTTGCATGAATTGTTTTTTTTTACAGAGTGTTTACTATGTGCAGGCATTATTTTAAATACTGAGGATTCACCAGTGAACTGATATTGCCTTGAACTTCAGGTAGCATATAGAATAAAAACATTTTAGTTACAGTTATTAAATGTATACTTGAGCATGTGATAAGCACTAAGGACAGGTAGGTTGGTCCTGGCTGCAATGAGAGTATATAGGAAGGGATTATTCTTAAGTAAGGTCTAATCAGGAACACTAACTTTAAGTTGTGTTCTGTGAAGCTGTAGGGGGCTTTGCAAATGCATCTCAGTGGCTGCTATGGGAAGTGGCCAAGGGATCACACTTACTTTCTAAACCAGAGCAGATGAACTCTTCACTGTTTTACATACAATATATTGAATTTGGGATAATATTTCATTTGAATAAAGAGGTTTTCTACTAAAATACAAAGTTAGAAAACCATTGATCTGGTGCACAAAGTGCTAAATCTCAGCATGAAAATGTTAATTAAATTTCCAGCTCTACTGCCCATTTATAATTTGACTTCAAATAACCAAACCACATCTAAATACATGAGTGACAAACAAATGATTCCAAATGATCTTGATATTAGTTTTTAGTTAAAATGTAAAGAAAGTCATGTAAATTATTCTTTCCAGGCTGCTATGAATGCAAAAGCCTTTATCCCATCCTGTGATTACAAGAATTCAGGAACTATTCCGTATCTACTGATGTGTAGGTTTCCCATGTTTTTTCCTCCTTTAGAAGGCATATAAAAATATCATTATCACAACAATACACAGTAAGTTCTAGGAGTTGTGATATTCCCTTTACATTGCATTAATTTTAATTTAGTTCTCATAAAAACTCTTGAGTGACACTTCCCATTTTCAAAGTGAGAGAGAATGGAGGTTTAAGGAACTAAGTAGTTTTCCCATTTAGTGACAATGGTGAAGTTGAGATTTAAAGCCAGTTTTAAATGTTTTTTTTTAATCATCATCATCATCATAATCATCAAATTATGTCATATTACGTCTTTACATCAACTCTCATTATCCTAGATATGGTAGAATTAAGAAGATAGGGCATGGGGAAGAGGTATGTATTTCTCCGAGGTAGGAAAAGGTACATATACAGGTAAGAAATTGTTATATACATATAAACTTTTAAAATGCAGGAAAACGATAAACCTGATTAAAAATAAACGAGCATTTTTCTAAGAACTAATAAATTATACAGACTTCCTTTTTGAAAAAATAATTTTTTGCATATTTCACTGGTTGTGAAATGCTATGACTAAAGGGTTCAGAGAGATGTATATAAACAAAATAACATGGTCTACTATGGTAAGATAGATAGCATATGCAACTCAGACTAAGGGGGCTGATAAATCTGTGCAGGCAGACCAACCTTCCTGGCTAAGAACCAGGAGTTACGCTTGTTATATAGAACTCTCAAGGGTACCATGCAATCAGAGGTCACAATCGAGGCAACAGAAGCAATGTCACCATATCAGAGAATGGGCCAATTCAGACCTGGTCCCTGACAGTCACTGAGGTCAAGGCTTGCAGCAAATAATTGTATTAAATAAGAATATTCCCTGCACACTTTTAGAACTGTCATCTGAACAAACAAGTCCAGGTCATCTGTAGGTTAAATCTGAGTTCTTTTCCTGATACTTAGAACTTACTTTCTAGCCTTAATCCCTTACAGTTTTTAATCTTAAAATTATAACTTTCTTTTGATCAAGTAGATGTTAATTTTTGTTGTCTGAGCTCAACAATGAAAACAATAACAACAAAATCAACCTTAATAAATGCATGTATTTTTCATTTAATTGCATTTGCATTATTTGTTCTTAAATGTTATTTAAAATTCTGACTATAATGGTAATATTCACAATTTAGACTTCATAATTTTAAGTATAAAGTGCATTCTACTTAAAAAGGGCAATAATTTTACAGTCAAATTAAATAATCTCAAATGTTATCAATTAATTACCATTTATGTATCATCACATGCACCTTATATATGAGCAATTAAATTCAGAAAAGCAATTTTTGATAAAAACCCAAAATTTATAAGTAGTAATTAATATGGAGCAAAAGGTGTATTTATAAATAAGGAATTGAAATGTTCATTCAAATCAAACAGCAAAAATAAAATGTATGTGGAAGTGAGTTGCATTCCTGTTTAACTAAGATAGATAATGCATGGTGTTAGCTCGCATTTTCCTCACAACAAAATTTATGAATTATTATCACCACTTTTCCACAAACCTCAGATCACACTTGGAAATTTACCCCATTCCTAATTTTAGTCTTTGTTGTTAATTTAATGATAAATGTTTAAAACACCTCTGGTTATGCCATAATTGCTATATATACCATTATTGCTATAATTTAAATATATAAACCTTGAAGTTATTATTTTGGTATAAATTTTATTTCTATGCATATTTTCTACAAATTATGCGTGAAAAAGAATACATTCTAGGAGGTCTCTTTTGTTCACATAAATTCTGAGGAGTAAGAAAATCAAGAGTTTGATGCTTGGTTTTACTTTATATTAATTCATATTTTACTTTTCAAAATCCTTAAATTTAATATTTAAATTACACACACACACATACACACAGTTCCATGACATAGTTCCAAATGTAATACATAATAAACAAAATTAAAAAATCTTAAGACTGAAACTGGCAATAGCTCAACATTCAACAGAAATTCTTCATGACTATATAATTAGTATGTTATCAATAAAAAAGTGTAATCCTAATGAGTAATATGGCATTTCACATCCTGAAACAATATCTAAGATAACACTTTCTCACTGTTTGATCAACCTTATAGATTTTAGTTGCTTATTTTATAATCATCCTTTAGAATGTGTGAGATCAAAACTGAGAAAATATGTTTGATAAATTATATGATTCTTGTGAAAAGTGTAAATCTCAGCTTAGTTTAAACAGCTCAGGCTAAGTGTCAATTTCAGAGGCTTTTCTTAAATATTTACTTTTTTAAAATCATATTTATAAGTTTAGTTCTAACATATTTTTAATTCATAACTTTATTAACTGTACAAGGAGAAAAAATATCAAATGTATGTTAAACATTAAAACTGTTATTTTAAGGAAACACTTCTTGACCTCATTAAAATAATTAACATTTCATAACATTCTATTTCACATCCAAGTTATGGAAAAGCAAAAAAAATTATCAAAACAAACTATAGTCAATTACATTTTCAGATCAGCACAATGCACTTGTAAGAGTCTTCCTTCCCCTAATCTAATTGCCAAAGGCATTTTAACAGCTCAGAAAAGTGGTTAGAAACATTTCTGTCCTATCATATTGTCTGAAGTGTACAAGGTTTTTGTTGTTGCTGTTCTTTTGTGACTTTCGACTTTCTGTAGCTATAAAGACTAATAAAGGCAGATGATTATACTCACAGACACATATACATATATAATTAAGATTAATTTTTGTATCACTTATTTTCAAACTATTCTGGTGAGTTATTCAAATAATGATATTATTACATGTGATTTATTCACTTATTCATTTTATGATCTGAATTATCTTAAAGGGATGGAAATGAGGAATTGTATTGCAAGTTAATTTTTTAGAGACACCTAATGGTTTACTACCCTAATAGGCAATAAAATCAATGATTTCATAGTTTTAAACATGAATAAATAGAAGCTAATACATTTTTTTAATATTTAAGATATTTAAATTCTTTCTTTAAAAGAAAGAATTTCAGTCAAATTATCTTCTACTTCTTCAATTCTATGGCATTTGACTTGTTTCTAAAATTATCTGAGTTTCGCACTCTAAGACCTGGGTCATAACCTTATTTAGGGACAGGAAATAGTTATCAGGTCACTGAGTGGTCAAATGAAAAAGGATTTGAAATGCTTCAGCACTTAGGACTCTATTCATTGACATAACTGACTTCTACATTGTTTAAAAGTTAAAGTTTCTTTACAAGAACTAGTCGGCTTATGTCTATATGATTATAACAATTTTAAAGAAATTTACATTTAGAGTATAAACCCATGGATTATAAGAGTATAAGAGTATAAGCAAACTGCTTTAAATGTCTACAAAAAGGAGAAGTCTTTAGGACATGCACAGTTATTTTAATTAACAACTTACCTGAGTTCAATTCCCTTAGTAGTTGTGTGCAATAAAATTGGATGTAGAAGCAAAGGGAACTAAACATTATTTCTTTATGCTATTTTTCTTCTAACGTAGATTCAAAACTTGGTGTGGTAACTTAGCAGCACATTTTACTATCACACAGGATAAAATCATATAGTTATTTCTGTACTAATAATGACTAACTCAGTCCATGATTGACTTTTTTCTGTTTTTATATTCACCTTATATTATTTCAAGTGAATGTAATCTATCTCTAATGATGGAACTTTAAAAAAAAAGGGGGGAATTCGGGACCAAAAAGTAAATATTTGAGTTATTTAGCACTAGATCAGTTTCCCTGGAGTTCATGATCATTATTGAAAATTAAAATTATCATTTTCCCAATCTCCAAGGCATGAAGTGTCAGGGATTTTATACAAAGAGAAGCTCTTGGCTGGGAAAAAAGAAGTTTAAAAAATGTATGAAAAGGGATAGAAGAGAATTAATCCAAAGAATTGCCTAAATGACTCACTTTCCAGTGTTTGGAAGCCTAAGAATAGGACATTGTGAAAACTGCACCAAATCAAGGTGTGCCATATTTACAAACACTTTTCTATATGATCATTAAATCTTAAGAAATTGATGTTTTATTCCACAAATGTTGAAGGAAGCAATCCTATCATTGATGGACTGAAGGTTGGAAAATTAGGCACAGATTTTATTTTTAAGTTTTATTTTATAATAAGAAACTGGGCCATTAAAACTATGTAACCAAAGCTGGAGTGTGTGCACTGGAAGGCCCCTGCAGTCTTTTACAACTTTTCAGAGGCCGCGGTTGTGAACTGGGATTGCACTCTGCCAGCAGAGCAGCTTTGACCCATGGAGAGCACTCCTTCAGATCAACACTGCCTCGGGCCTTTCTGCTTTCTCCAAGCAGTCTTACGTTTCAGGCATCAAGTTGAATTTCTTCTGGAGATGATTAACCCAAACCCATGACAGATTTTTTCCAAGATATCCAACCCCTTATGTTTATTTTATCCTGGCTCTTTTTTGGATGTACTGGACACAAGTAACTTACTCATTTTACATGTTAAAGGGATGGTGGAGAGCCATTAATTCCCTTAAAAATGAGAAAATATTTCAACGTGCGGGGCTCTATTGTGTGAGCTCACATTTGCTACATGATTTAGAATTTTAAGAAAGATGTTTCTCCTCTACTTTAGACTTTTTTAAAGCATTTCATCACATCTCAAGATAGGGATCTTACACTTTTGGGGAAATGCATTCTCGTGGTGTATTAAAAAATAAAATATTAGAAGGATCAGTTACTGTTTCCATAAGCCTAGTTTGTTGGGGCTTTCAACTAACCTAAACCTTGGCACACACAATTTTAGTTAATAGTCAACTAAAAATATATAAAAGAGTCTATTTTCCTTCTAAGATACCAACCCCTGTCATTGTTTTTATTTCTTTAATATTTTCTTCTTATCATGGGTGAGATGGCTAGTAGAGAAATAATTCAGCTGGTTTTACATCCTTCTCAAAGTAAAAAAATTTAAACTCAGACGACGTTTAGATGACTTTTTTTGGATATGATTGTTAGTATTTTTTAAACAAGAACATTTGTTCTTCTTTGAGGAAACAGTGCAAAAGGGCAAGATTTTTATAGATTTTTTAGGACATATTTTTATTTTAAACATTCAAGTTATTTTAAAATATTTTAAACATGATAATACTGCAAGTATATAAATTACTCACATATAACAGTAGAAAATCTTGTTCGATAATACATTTCAACATTTAATCTTCTAATATTAACAGAAATACATTCAAGGAAAAACATGAAAAATATTTAAAGGATATTGTAATGCAAAATCTTAGTTTCCATGTAGAACCTGATAAATAAAGCAAGTACTTTAAGGAAAAAGGTATGAATTCCAATTTAACACTGCATGCCAAGAGTAAGAACTCTTTTCATCCGATGGATGTATACACATACATGTGCATATATATGAGAATAAAAATGACCATAATGAGATTGGAGAACAGCTTAAATATATACACTACCACAAAAACAAATGTCTATTTGAACATAAGTATATCATTCATAAGTGGCAATTCTGAGAAATTTACACTTTGTGTTTAGCATTTGGGTGATGATAAAATGTTTATTCCATAATAAAAAAGTTTTAATTTCTTAAAATTAAGTATAAATGTTACCTATAATAGTAATTTATTTCACTAATTAATTCTAAACTTAGCAGAAGAAAGGAAATAATTTTCAAATAGTATTTGATATGATTTTTTCTCTTTAAATAGGAAAATCGCATATGTAATTTAAGGTTATTGGTACAAAGAATCATAGGATATATTGTAAGAAACTTCAAGGGATAATTTTATTTCCTCATCATATTGATAAACAACTCAAAATTGTTAAAAAATGTTAAGTTCTAGAATCACAAGAATTATAGAAAATCAATTCACTGCTCCAGCTCAGCAATTCCAGAGGTGTTACTTTTTCTATTCTTCTTGAAAAAAATTGTGACATATATTTTATCTTTATAAAACATATATCAATATCTGAATCAAAATATTTTATCTCTAAGTGGGGGATAAAAACTAAGTTAATTTTTATAATTAGATTTATTACTGGAATGTTTAAAGATATCAGTTTCTTCTTTAATTCATGCTTCAATAGGCTACTTAAGTTCAAAACCTTGTACAGGGTGAAGAAAAGAAATGACAAGTGATAGTGATATATTGGGGGAAGTAGGTTAATGCCAGAAGTGTGACTGATTGATTGATTGACATCACCTTGAAAAATCTGGATTAAAGCTGCTTATCAAATTTGTCCATCTGAAATTTAGAGTAGAATCGATCATTGGCCAGAATTTGCATCTTGTTTATTCACTCAGGTATATTCATTTACTATTACCTGGAAAATTCCTTTGCATTGAAAATGATTTGACTAAACAGAATAATAAATTTCCCCAAAACACACACACACAAACACACACACACCCATATTTTAAAATGTAATATTTAAAAATATATCCAGTTACTATAATCAAATTCTAAATTTTAACAAATATTGTTACAAATGACAACTGTTCCTGATAAATAGTAACAGCTAAATGTATTGAACTTAATATATGTTAGGAACTATTTTTCAGCATTTTACATGTTCTGATTCATTTACTCAACTCTGTGAGTGATGCATTATTTTACCTCATTATACTAATTTCAAAAATGAGAAAGCAGACACAGAAATGTTACAAATGTGATTAAAGTAAAATCTCTAGCAAGGGAGCAGATTTGGAACTTAAATCTAGGTAGTCTACCTCCATAGCCCACTCTCCTAGCCATTAGATTGAACTATCATATTTAATTAAAATAATGATCTTGAAAAATCATGCAGAAGGCACTGAAGCTTTGGGAAAAAATATATGGAATCCTGCAGTTCTATCAAAGTACTATAAAATTTCCATGGTAAAATATAAATCATTTAGTTTTCTGAGAAACATAAAAACATATATTGATTTTAGTATATTACCCACCTCTATTCTTTCAGAAAATGTTTCAAAATTCATGAAATCTTAAAATGAAAGTACAATTTTTGTAATGATTAAGTTTTTCAACATCTACAACCTCACAGTTGGTTGAGCTTCAGTAGGAAATGATTAAATAAATTCCAAATTTTTCTAAATAGATCTCAGGAGTGGCTGAGACAGCGGAACTTATAGCTTGAATGCGAACACTGAATGAGTTGTAAGTTTAAGTTGGGAATAGGCCAATATTTGACTTTGAGTAATAGCAATTGGCAGGAAGAGTGTTTCTGAGGATCCAGAGATTTTTTTTAAAGTCAGAAATGTTTTTTAATTCAACAAACACTTACTGAGTGCCTGGTATAGATGAATCTAATATGGTTGCTAGGTTCTGAGGATGCCAGGAAGCAGAAATATGATTAAGACTTGTTACTTGACCTTGAAAAGATTAACAGTCAGGGGAGGAAATAGATAAAAACATGTAGTTACAGGATAATGTTACAGAGACATGGACAAAGGCTTATGCAGGTTTGGTGGTATTAGGTATGACCTACAGATGAAATGACATTTATCCGAATCATGAAGGATAAGTGGAAGTCTCAAACTAGAAAGGTGAGGAAGAGCATTAGACATAAAGGAAATAGCATACATGTATGAAGAGCAGGACATATTTTGGAAAGAAGAAATAGTTACTTATAGTGGGGGATGTACTGAAGTAGTTCAATATAGTTAGGGAATATTTCAGGGGGTGATGGTGGAATGTCACAAGGTGATGGTGGAAAAGTAGCGTGAGAACAATAAGCGAAGGGCATTGTATGCTATAGACTTTGGAATTTGTACTAGAGGAAGCAAAAAGGCATTAAACAAGTTTCAACAGTGGTATGCTATATGCAGAGTCATGGTTTAGAAAGACGTTTCAGCAGAGGCATAGAGGACAGCATTTACAAAATTGAGAGAGGTGTGGTGGATATGACAAGGGAAACCATTATAATATTTCCAGGCAAGAGACATTGAAGGCAGAGGGATATGTGGCGGCAGTGCTTATATTTAGGGAATGAAAGAGAGAATAGAATTTAGAATGATTCTGATTTTTCTAGATCAATTGAGTGAGTGAATAATGATAACATTAACAGAAACAGAAAATAAAAAGAATCAAACAGGAGGGCAGAGAGCAATGAATATAACATACACTTCATGGTAGCCATGCTGGACTTGAAGTACCTAGAAAAAAACTCAAAGGTGGAAGGATGGAGATAGAGATTTGTTTGTTATTACCTGTAAGCATAAATTACATGAAAGACTTTGTTGTTCTGTCTTGATCCTTCCATCAAGCCATGGGAATAGGTATGATTTGTACTTCCACAGTATTTTGTTTTGCTCATTTATATAAGTCTCCTCAACTGGACTCAAGGGCTGTTTTTGAAAGACAGACTACATCTTATTCTTCTTTGTAAGCCTATATTCATTTTTGTATCCCTACAGCCTATACAATGTCTGACAAAGCAAACATTTGCTGAATAAATAAATAAATAAATATGTGTATTGAATAGAGAATAAGACCAGAAACAAACAAAATTCTATCAAATACTGATGTTTAAGACATAGGAATAAGCAGAGAAGATCACTCAAAAGGAGTGGTGAGATAAATAGAAGAAGAATCAAGAGAGTATGGAAATCAAGATGTAAGGGGAGAAGAGAAATTATGTGGAGAGTAAGGAACGAAATACCAAAGAAGGAAAGTAGAATGAGGATAGAAAAGAGGTTCCTGAATTTAGTAATTAAGAGGTTAACACTGATTACTATAATGAATATAGTTTGAGTAGAATGATAGGAATGTGACCAGAATTTAGACTATGAATAACCTTATAAAAGGACTGCACATCAACTTATAGATTGCAGTGTATTGGTTTGTCTCTCTCACTAGGCTGACCTTTTGAAGCAGGAACCGTTTGCACGTGTGTGCCTCCTGTTTCAAGGAAAATGAATGAAAAAGGAAGCTCAAAAATACATTTTGAAGGATTAAGAAATGCAGAATAACAGAAAGTAAGGAATAAAGACACTGATGAGACTGGCTAAAAAGATTGTCAAGGACAAAAGAGAGATGGATGGGGTAGAGATTTGAAGAGGAGGTAGAATACAATTTTCATTGGCAGAAATGCAGTTTCTTCACATGTTGATTTTACGAAGTTAAGGGAAATGGAAGAGACAGAAATTTAAGAAACAAAACCAGGAGATAACTAAACATGGGATCACTGTGAGAGAACATTATGGGATCAGGCAGGGCAATATCTAAAGCAAAGACGAAAATTTTAGCCATGAGAAGAAGTGGGACACCATCTCGAGGATTACAGGCACGAGCCACCACATCTGGCCTCAATGTTCATTTAGATTTACCCATGTATTCATCCTTCTTTGCTCTTCATTTCCTCCCATACCTCCCAGATTTCATCTAAAAGCCTTTCCTCATGCCTGAAGAATACCCTTTAGTATTTATTTTAAAATTGGTCTGGTGTGCTTGAAAATACTAGAAGGATATATACTCTTTTGGGAGAGAGTGTGTGTGTGTGTGTGTGTGTGTGTGTGTGTGTGTGTGTATTTTTCCCCTCAGAGAGATTGCCCATGGTGTTTTCTGTCATCATGGAGTGTTTATTCTCTTAGCCTGTGTAAACTGTCATCTTGAGATGTCTCTTCACCAGTATCATAAAGACTCCTTTGCTTCTTACTCTTGCTGGATCTCATGTATTACTTTTTATTGGTTTATCTCTTTATTTCTGTGGAGCAGTTCCTCCAGTAGCTTCTTGAGCAAGGTTGCAAGGAAGATAAATGAAGACTTGACATGCTTTTATATTCTCAAATTGTATTAACAGTTTCCCTGTTTATAGAATTCTAGGTTGGAAATAACTTTTTCTAAGAATGTCGAATATATTGTTTCATTATTTTTTAAGTTCTAAAATTAATGTTGGAAAATTCAATATCTTTTAGATAACTGATCCATAGACATGATCTGCTTTTCTTTCTGGAGGCCTTTAAAGCTGTTTCCTTTGTCTCTGGCTTTATGACATTTTCTGAAGATGTGCTAAAAAAGATGGGCTTAATTTCATTCATTTTCCTGACATTCAATGGGCCTCTTGATCTGGAAACTGGTGTCCTTTTGGGAATTTCTTGGAATGACGTCTTTGATCATTTTCTTCCATCCATTGCTGTCACTGTTGTTTTCTTCTCTGGATCTCTGATTATTTATCAAAGGTTGGACCTTCTGGACTAAGTCTCTTTTATTTATATTTTCTTTTGTGTGTATTATCACTTTATATTTTTGCTCTGGTTTCTGAGAAATATCTTTAACACTATCTTCTATAACTTTTTCTCCTGCCAAGTTTTTATTTCTGCTATCACGGTTTTATTTTCAGAGCAGAGATATTTTTAGTTCTCTGACCTCTCTCTTTCTTATTATATCATCTCATTTTCATTTCTTGGAGACAATCTTTTCTTGTGTATATGAAAATATTCATGGTATTCTTACATATTTTTTTAACCTGGTGTATTTCTTTAAAGTTGATTTTTATACTTGTTATTTTTTTCTCTATTTTTCATGTTACATGTTTTCTTTAGGTGTTTAACAATCCTCATTTGTGCGCTTTCCTTTTAGAAAGGGGGGGTTTATGAAGTTGATAGGAAACTGCATTAATGGGTAAGGCCTATTGTCTGAGAGATTCACCTCAAGGTGACCTGAGTTCTATACTGGAAATACTTGATGTCAATATTTAGCTGTTTCCTCTTGTACTGATAAGAATATCCAGAAAGATTCTTCTAATCTCTTTCCTGGAGGGTAAAGGCATGATGCTATGGACTAAATAGTTGTGTCCTGCCCCAAATTCATATGTTAAAACCCTAATCCCCCATGTGATGGTATTTGGAATGGGGTCTTTAAGAGGCAATTAGAACGACGTTAGGTCATGAGGTGGGGCCCTCCTCATGAGATTAGTGGCTCTATAAAAAAAGGAAGATTTTTCTCTCTCTCTCTCTCCCCCTCTATCTCTTCCCCCGCATTCCCTCCAATGTATGAACCAAGGAAAGATCATGTAAGGACATAGCAAGAAGGTGGCTGTCTGCAACCCAGGACAAGGGACCTCACCAGGAACTGAATCAGCCAGAGCCTTGATCTTGGACTTCCCAGTCTGCAAAACAGTGAGAAATAAACTCCTATTAAGTCATCCAAACTATGGCATTTTGTTATGGGTGTGCAAGCTCACTAAGGCATATGATTATTAACATTGTGGAAACTAATCAGGGGAAGGGCTTGGGGCCTTACCATTTAGTCTTTATACCTACACTTAATCTTAGTTTTAGCAAGGCACCCCAAATCTCAAATAAGCCTGGTATTGCTGAGTACAGAAACTTTGTTTTATCCTATTTACAGAATTAACTTCAAGAATTTTGTCAAGGTAAGATAAACCCATTTAATACCCTCTTCACCCCACTTCCAGAGGGCCTAATACTATCAATTCCTAAACCTTTGACATTGAGACAGTTCTTATATCTTCCCAGTGCTGGTTTAAGCATTTGCTTTCTCATTATTACTAATATATTTATTTCCTAGCCTAAGAAAGTTCTAATGCTATTGCCACTTTCTAATATTTCTATATTTCCTAATATGTGTCTTAAAAATACCTCCACTGAAGTATTAGGGAGGTTTTCAGATGCATCATCTTTATTTTGAAGCCCCTAGATTCTCACCTAATTTTCAAAATATCATGAGAAGTAAAGATTAGTATTCTTATTTTACAATTGAGAAAGCCAAGGCATGGAACATACAGCTAGTGTCTGCAAGATTCAAATCCAAGACTCTCTCAGTCAAAATCCATTCTTACTTCATTATCTCAAGTAGCCCACTTTAGATGGAAGACTAATATCCTTGAGGATGACAAACTTTTCCAAGATATTGTAATAATTCTGAGACCTTGATAGAATTATGAGGTATTCCAGAAATACAGAAAGCATCCTATGTAGCAAGTAGATGGTACTACCTGATATAAGTGACAGAGAAATGTCTTGTAGGGGGCAAGGGATAACACAGATAAAGAAAGAGGTACCATGAACTTCTCTCAGAACCATGATTCTTCCCTACTTACTCTGTGATGCTTTGGCTCAGGAAACTTTGTGCCTTCCTTCTTCTTCCTTGTGGCTTTCCAGAAGAGCAACAGGTAGAAAGGTCAATGGTATGAGTGTTTTGCTTTAGTTTTTGAAGGAGAAGTTTTTTTTTTTTTATGTATAGAATGATATTTATTTTTAAGGAATTGACTCATGCAATTGTGGAGGCTTACGTTCAAAATGTGATGGGGGCAGCCAGAAGGCTGGAGGCTCAGGAAAGAGTTGTAGTGTGAGTCCAAAGACAGTCTGCTGCACAATCAGGAAGAGTCAATGTTGCAGATGAAGTCCAAAGGCAGTCTGCTGGAGAATTTCCTCTTGCTCAGAGGAGATCATCTTTTCGTTCTGTTCAAATCTTCAACTGATTAGATGAGGCCCACTTACATTATAGAGTGTAATTTCCTTTACTCAAATTTCAACAATTTAAATGCAAATCTCATTTAAAAATATGCTCATAGAAACGTCTAGAATGTTTGACCAAAAATGTGGGGACTGTGGCCCAGACAAGTTGACACATAAAATTATCCATCACTGGTATCTGTATAATTTATTTGAAATTCTTGTGGGTGTGAGAGTTGTCTCTTCTATCCCATTTATTAACTTATCCAATCATTTGTTTATATCTGCATTTACTCATGGTTACTTATTTTAAACCTTGGATTAGAATCCAATACTACTTTGTTTATTTTGTTGTTCCAACTGTTCTTTCACTTGCCTCCTCTGGTCCTTTTTAATTTTTTTTTCCTTCAAGAAGGTCTTGTTGTGTCTCCCAGACTAGGCTGCAGTGGTGTGATCACAGCTCACTGCAACCTGCAATTCCGAGCTCAAGTGATCCTCCTGCCTCAGCCTCCCAAGCAGTTGGGACTATAGGTGCCCACCTCCATGCCGGTAGTTCAAATTTTTTGTACAGATGGGGTCTCACTATGTTGCTCAGACTGGTCTTGAATTCTTGGCCTCAGGGAATCCTTCTGTCTTGTCCTCTCAAAGTGCTGGGATCACAGGTGTGAGCCACTGTGCCAGGCCTTACTGTGACCCTTTGCCATATCACCACCAATGTGGGTTTTTGTTTTATTGTTTTTTGGTTTTTTTTTTTTGGTACTTTCTTATTTTCTGGAACTACAAAATGCTTGGGACTCATG
The DNA here is from genome assembly GCA_963575035.1 of Avahi laniger. Lineage (NCBI taxonomy): Eukaryota > Metazoa > Chordata > Mammalia > Primates > Indriidae > Avahi > Avahi laniger. The sequence goes on from CAUYSK010009809.1 coordinate 19,187, forward strand.
TCCCTATTCCATAGTCAGACATTTATTTGAGAAGCCTGATTCTTTTTACTGAAGCATAGTAATTTTGATAATTTGTATTTTCATTCTCATTCAGTTAATATATTTTAAAAAAATTTCCCCTGAGACTTCTTTGATCCATGGATTATTTAGAAGTGTGTTGTTTACTTTCTTTCTTTTATTAATTCCTAATTTGCTTCTGTTGTGGTTGGAGAACACTTTCTATATGGTTTCAATGATTTAAAGTTTGTGGAGGTTTGTTTTATGCCCCAGGATATGTTTTATCTTGACATATGTTCCACAGGCACTTGAGAAGAATGGGTATTATGTTGTTGGGCAGAGTGTTCGATAACTGTTGATTGGATCTTGGTGGTTGATGATGTTTTTGAGTTCTCTATGTTCTTGCTGATTTTCTGTGTAGCTCTTCTATCACTTGTTGAGAGCAGGGTATTGATGTACCCACCTATAATTGTGTATTTTTCAAATTTATCATTTCAATTGTATCAGTTGTTGCTTTACACATTTGCGCCTCTGTTTGGTGTATACACATTTAGGATCACTATATGAGGCTCTATTTAACTTTTTTCTGTCTCTTTTGTTTCTGTTGTTCAGCTGGCAATTTCTACTGTTTTGTCTTCCAGTTCACTGTCATTTTGGTGTTGAGCCCATCCACTGAGATTTTTATTTTGGTTATTGTATTTTTCAGTTGTAAAATTTCCATGTGGTTCTTCTTTATATCACCTATTGATTTACTGAAGCTTCCTATTTTTTCAAAGATGTGGAAACAACCCAAGTGCCCATCAATACATGAGTGGATTAATGAAATGTGGTATATGCATACCGTGGAATACTACTCAACTAAAAAAAACAATGGTGAACTAGCACCTCTTATATTATCCTGGATAGAGCTTGAGACCATCCTTCAAAGTGAGGTATCACAAGAATGGAAAAACAAGCACCACATGTACTTACCATCAAATTGGTACTAAGTGATCAACAGTGAGATGCTCACATGGTAGCAATATTCACTGGGTGCCAGTCAGGTGGCCGGGGGTGGGTAAGCTCACAACTAATGGATGCAGATTCAGACTCTGAGAACATAATGCAAAAATGTCCAGGGTTCAATAGAAAATAACTCATCATATCAAGAACCAGGAAGTTCTCAAATTTAATAAAAAATTATAATCGATAGATGTCAACAACCAAAATAACACAAATGTTACAATTATCTGAGAAAGATTTTAAAGCAGCCATGATAAATATGTTTCAAGAAGAAGGTACATGCATGCTTGAAATAAATGAGAAAGTTTTGCTGGATACAAACTTTCATAGTGGAATGTATTTTCTTTTCACTCTTTGAAGGTATCACTGCACTGTTTGCATTAGTCAGTTTGGACTCCATAACAAAATACAGGCGGTCCCCGGGTTATGGATAAGATTTGTTCCTGAGAATGTCTTTAGGTCAGATTTGTACATAACTCGATCCTTCATGAACAGTGCACATATAGTAATAATAATAATAACAATAGTATAATGGCTTGTATGTGGTAATAATAATCCAGTATAATATGCCATAATAATAATAATAATACTGCTGTACTATAATAATAAGTTACAGAAACTATTGTGCTCTTTCTTTCAATTTCTAGGCTAATAGGAATGTTAGACTTATTTTGATCTTCTAACCACATCACTAATAACCTTTCCATTTCAATAATTAATCTACTATGCTGCTAATTGATGCTTTCATTGGAGCACTATCTTTCACATGTTCCATTATTCTCACTTCATCCTTTATAATTCTTCCAATAGTCTAGCAACTGAAACCTAATGCTTTTCCAATGAATGATGGCATCTGGCTTTTCTCCAAATGCTTAATTATTTCTACTTTCGTTTCCATTATTATCACCTTTCTCTTTGAGGCAGGCTCACCTGGACTTGCGGTGGACTTTCTCTTTGGAGATAAAAGGTCATGAGGGTAAACACAGACCCACAAAATAGAATAAAAAAGTTAAGATGAAAGTGATGCTGTGTGTAAGCGACCATACAAACAATGGGACTAGCCCCTAGCATAAAGATGCACCAACAAACTGCTTAGGCCATGTGGTTTTGTTTACATACATGGAAGAAACTAGTTCCCAAATTATTAATTTAATTTTTTAATTATAAATTATTCTTATGGGGAGGCTTAGCCCATTCTTCAGCACAGAACACCATAAGTCAAGTCGTCAGTTGCCCAGGGACTGCCTGTACCACGGACTGGGATGATTAAAGGACAGAAATTTATTTTCTCACAGTTGAGGAGGCTAAAAGTCCTGAGCCCTCTCTCCTTGGCTTGCAGATGGCCACTGTCTCCCTGTCCTCACGTGGCCCTTCCTCTGTGCGTGTACGTTCCTGGTGTCTCTCCCTCTTCTTGTAAAGACACCAGTCTTATTGGATTAGGGACCCACCCTTCTGACCTCATTTAACCTCAATTACCTCCTTAAAAGCCCTATCTCCAAACAGAGTCAAATTGGAGGTTAGGGCTTCAATCTACGGATTTTAGGGGACACAATTCAGTCCATAACAGTTATTTTGTGGATTTCATTGTCCCTCTTAAATGCTCAGCTTTATTACTTTTTCTTCTTTGAAGGTAATATACCTTTTTTTGTGGCTCTTATTAAAATTTTTGTCTTTGGTTTTCAGCAATATTACTATGATGTGTCATGATGTGGTTTATACTGTATATATTTTATTTGTGGTCATGAAGTTTCTTGTATCCATAACTTTAAGTTTTTCTTCACTTTTGGTAAATTCTCAACCATTAAGGGTTGAGAAAATATCATTTCTACTCTACTGTTTCATATCTCTCTTTTTCGGATTCTAAATTTGTTAGACATGCTTGTTATATCCCATATGTCTCTTCTTCTCTTTTCTGTATTTTCATTGTTTGTCTCTTCATGCTCCATTCTGGATATTTCAAAGCTATCTTCCAGTTCACTAGTTCTCTCTTCAGTTTTGATTAATCTGTAGCTGAATCCATCAAGTTTTCAATTTCAGTTGTTGAGTGCTTTTAAGTGACAGACATTCCATTTAGATATTTTTATAGGTTTAATATCCTGTTAAAATTCTCAATTTCTTCTTCCATATCCTCAAATCTATTATGCATACTTTTTAAGATCTTCACTGTCTCAAATTTCATCAGTTCCATTTCTATTGTTTGCTGTTTCTCTTGGTGTTTAATGATGTCTCATCCATTTCTGTGTCTATTTTTTAATGCATGACAAATGTTGCATATGAAAAATTGTGGGGATAAACTGAAGTCCTGAATAATTTTTATCTATTTTTATAGATGATTTATGTTTGTTTCTGGTAAGAGGCTAGTAGAAAGTCTCTTTCTAGTTCACCTAAATGGGTAACATCAAAAGTTCTGCTCAGCTTCTCAGCTTTTTGGATTTCCTTCTTGATTCATAATTCTTCACTTGTTAGTTCTCCAATGACTTAAATTAAACATTTAAATAAGTTTTCTAGTTTCTATAGTTGTTTTTTCTTTGCAGTAGGGTTGATATGAATTACACAGTCTTCTTTTTTTTTTTATGAGAAATAAACTAACAATGTCTTACAGGCTACATATCATGGTTTATTTCCAAGAACTCTGAGAGCTCTGAAATCTCTTCCTATTTTTTAATTTAACCACATATGCATCATATACGTATAAAGGGTATATATGCCAAATATGTGTATATATTTCTATATATGTAAATCATATACATAAAATATATATATACACACATATAAGTATACATTTTGCAATATAATGCATATATTCTATTATGGCTGAATAGGGGGAAAGCATAAAATACAACTATAAAATACAAACTATTTATAACTGATATGGATAAAGAGAAGTTGAATAGTCTATTCTCTGACCCTAGATTGCCATTCCGAATCCCTCTTATCCACAGATAAATAATTTTTTAAAAAATTACAGTTTTATGCTTCACTGGACCAACTTCCCTAATCAGATTTTTTTCTATAGAAATTGAAATTGATTTCAAACTTTATATTAATAAATGGCATGATACTGTATAGTATAGAATATATTTAGGGAGTTTAAATTATAAGTATGTCATATACATTTATTTTCTTTGTTATTCAAATATTTATTGAATATCAACTATGTTCCTGGCACTGCTGAGGATATAATAATGAACAAGACTGACATGATTCTCCTTCAGGAAACTTATATTCTATTGGCAGAAACTCAATATACAACAGTTTAAGTTAATAAATGAGATAATAGCAAACAAATGCCATTAATGGAGCAGGTGCTATGAGAGAAAGGAACTGGTTGGAGAAAAAAGGGTTACTTGAAAATAGTGTTATATGGAAAGGCTTTCACACTGGACAGATGTGAAAAGTAAATAATAAGAGACTTATTTGTGTAAAGTGCTAAGGGAAGAGTTTCTAGACAGAAAGAAGATGAACTAAAAAAGGCACAAAATAAGAAAGTCCTTATCATACTTGAGGAACAGAAAGGGGGCTTGACATTTATAGTCAGGTAGACTACGATACATGGCATATAGTCTTCTTTTGAAGTGCAATGGGAGGCCATAAAAAGATTTTAGAAACTTAGTTATATAAAGGGCCACCATATTAAATTTTTTAAAGAGAAATTAAAATATAGCTTCTAATCTTCAATTATCTCCCTAAGGGCTTCCAACTTACTTTTCAATTTTATTTATTTTTGCTACTGACTCTTGCTTCAGGTCTTTCTCTCCCTACTAGTCCAGTCAAGTCATAAAAAACAATCATACAAAAATCAGATTACAAGACTTTGTTCATCTTTTATTTCTTGCAAACATAGGCAGATTGCCACTGACAGCACATTTTCTAAAAAGAATGAATTTTTGTCTCCTATCTCAAAAGGTTGTTGTGAGGATTTCATTAGATTAGTTAGTACAGATAAAGTATTTAGAATAATGCCTTGTACAAATGATAAATGTAAGGCAAGAGTAAAGAGACTATTATATAGTAGATAAAAGTTTATTCAGGATACTACAGAAACATGGTGAGTTGTTCCTAGCTACAATCAGAAAAGTCTTTCTAAAGGATTAATGCCTAAGGTGACAAGAATTAGCCAAGTGAAGAGATTTTTATAGGATACATAGAACACTGAGTCCAATTTGGCAAAGAAATCAGTATGTTCAAAAACATTACATAACCATCTTGCAACTCCATCTATGATATATTTGAAACTATTTAAGGGCAGGATGCTTTGTGTTTTCATTTATTCATTAAAGAAATATTTATTAATCATTGATTAGATGATTATGCATTAGGCAATGTGCTAAGGACTAGAGGTATTAAGGGGAGCTCAAAATTTAGTAGAAAAATAGTAATTCAAAGTACAGTGATGGTTGGAAACTGAGATACTTATGGATAGACCATATTTAATAAATCTTTGTATCCATGTCGATTTTGACTAATTTTGAATCTTGCTCAGTGGAAATAAGATTATGAGCATCTCTTCTTAATATGATGCCTTCAGGAATTTTTTGGTTGCCAACACATGCCTTGTAGCATTTATTCTGCCAGCTCTTATTACATAGGCATTGGCACTATTAGCAAGTACTATTTACAACCATGGAAATATAAGATTTACTTTATATTTTATTATTTTTATTTTTTAGAGACAGGGTCTTGGTCTGTCACTCAGGCTGGAATGCAGTGGCATAATCATAGCTCACTGTAACTTTGAACTCCTGGGTTCAAACAATCTTCTCTCCTCAGTCTCCTGAGTAGCTAGAATTACAGGTGCACACCACCTTGTCTGGCTAATTTATTATTATTATTATCATTATTATTATTTAGTAGAGACAAGGTCTCATTCTGTTGCCCAGGCTGGTCTCAACCTGCTGGCTTCAAGCGATCTTCCCAACTTGGGCTCCCGAAGTGCTGGTATTACAGGCGTGGGCTACCGTGCCCTGGCAAGACCTACTCTAAAGCAATCTACATAATGTGACTCTGCTCTAAACTGGCATTAAAAGGGAGAAAAAGCAGAAAAAGAAAATGCTTATAATCATAAAGTAAAAAGTATTACAAAAGAAATGTTCTGAAGTAAAAATTATGGAAATTAAAGGTTTTTTAATGCCTTCAATATTCAAACATTTAATATAAAATAATTAAGCATCTATGTTTATAAGAACATATACTATCTGTAAATCTTCTATGTTATAAAAGAACAAATAGGGAGCATGTTAGTGACGACAGCACCAGATTGGGAATTAAGAAAACCCAACTTTAAAATCAAGTAAAATAGTCCCAGGGAATGGAGGACCTAAAACTGAACCTGTGTTGCTGAGAAGCTTATTGACAGATTCAACGTTTCTTTCCTGGCTTGCCTACCATTCTTCCCTGGCCAAAGCCAGAAGTCTGAATTTGGCCTTGGCTTTAGAAGTAGCAAATTTAGAAGTTTCAGTAGATGAGGGTGGGAAAGTCATTTAATTTATGTATAAATAAAAACAGGAATAAATGAAGCAAAATATAGTGTTTATTTTTGAGCTGTGTAAGGAGCTACTCATATATCTGAAAAGAAAATATCTGATTCAAAATATGGTCACTCTTTACTTAGAATCTAATAGATCTGGTATTTAATAATGTTAGGTTGTCATAATTACAGTAATGATGTTATCTGAGGTAGCAGCTAATTACAATTCACAAATCAAATCTTTATCACCATGTTGGCAGTAAACTGTTTCCTGATTTATATAAATGCAAGCTAGGAGAAAGGAATAAAAAACAAAATTAATTATTAATCTCGTAGAGTTTCATTTCGCTTAGTCTTTATTTTTTCTTAAATATTTTAATTTCTTAAGTATTTTAATTCTGTACACTTCAGGATTGCCTGATAATTTTTGCTCTTCAATATTTGTTTTTTTATTTTGCTAGCTTTGTTTTTATAAAGAATTATCCCTATGTCCCTTCAGCCACTTACTGTCTGTATGACCTTGGGCAAGTCACTTATCAAACTCTTACTACTGTAACTTCCTTATCTATAAAATGTAAACAGTTATAATACTTTTCTCAGAGCTTTTGAGAGGATTAAATAAGGAAATATAAGTAAAACTCTTATCACAGTACTTAGTAAGAAATACAATAAATAAAACCAATAGCAAATAAGAAAATAAAAGTTAAGCCATGCTTTTTAAATGACTATTGCCAATAAAAGTTTTGTATCCACATACTATTCTGAAATAAAAAGAAAAGTTTTGAACACTTTCTATGCACTTACACAGTATGTGTTCCAAACACTTCACAAGTAGGATCCCATGTATTCTCATAATATTCCCCACAAATAGGTATTATTAATATCCATTTGCATATATGAAAAATAGTGAGAAACAGAGAAGTTAAATAACCTCCTCAAGGTCACACAGCTAATAAGTGATGAAGTCGAGATTCAAACTGTGTTAAACTAACTCTAGAGACTACACTTATATCCATTAAGTTATGCTTGCTCTTATACCAGTGATGGATATAGAAGAGTGATGTCAGGGCTCCAAACCAAACAAACAGAAAAAGGAAACTTGGTAATAAGAAAGTGCTTCAAGTTCTAAGGCAAGATTGGATTTTGAAACCCAAGTAGGGATTATAGGTGCTAGTAAAGATAAACCAAGACAAGTATCTGATTCTAAATAAATATAAATAAATAAACAAATATAGTAAGCCAATGTTGAATTTGCAAAGTCCTCAGGCTCTCAGTCTTGTCTCATAGGAAGAACTGACCCACATCTGACACATGGCACATGTATGAGGTTACACTGGGAACAGGTGTGGTCAAAGGTTCCTCAGTCTTGATTAGGTTAAAGATTTAAATCTAGCAGCAAGAAGAAAATTGTCAACATTTCATGAATATGGAAAAATAGAAGAATTTCCTGTAAAACGTGGACTGTTAAAATGGTATAATATTTTACCTTATACCATTTAACATAATTTGATATTTCATTTGAAATATTCTTCAAATTTAAGCATATTTTTTACCCCCAGACCAAAAAAGATACATATATCATACTCTCTTGCTAGTGATGTCATGCTGGTGATATCCAGAGAAAGGTGACAATAATAATTGAAGGATTATAGTACAATTCATAAGAATAATCCTGGAAAGTTCACATAGTCAATTTGCAAAGTGGAGATAGGCAGTTTTTTAATTTAGTTTTTTAAAAAATTATACTATGTTACTATAAAATAAATAGGAATTATAGAAAGCAATAGTCAAATAATATTACAGTATTATCTAATTTCAACAAAACCAACGTAATTATAAGACTGTTCTTGCATACCATTGCACTGAGATACAATCCCCCATGGAATATTCAATCTAAACTTATAACAAAATTTGATTTTCATCCCCTTCACTTTTGATGGGTCAGATGACCAACTATTAATTTTATATGGATTTTTTTCTTTAGAAAGAAAGTTCTTCCAATATTCTAAATTAGATTGTGGCGATGGTTATGTCACTATAAATACACTGAAATTCATTAAATTATACTCTTAAAAGGGGTACATTTTATAGTATGAAATTTGCACTTGAAAGAACCGGTTTCAAAATGCACCCTCTACAGGGCAGCTGGGCTTAGTCATGCTGCTTCCTTGGAAGTTGTTCTCTGTGGTATCAGAGAATGTCTGTGAGTCTCTGCGATGCGTGAGTTCAGAGCAGCTGTTAAAGATAACATGGGGTTCAACCTAGCCAGCAATGAGCAAATTATCTTGCCTCACTCTTTTCCAATTTTTAAAAAAACTAAAATAAACATATTAATTAGAAAAAATTCTTCCATGTAGAACTGTTTTTGCCAAGCCTATTCCTTTTTTTTAAAAAAAAAAAAGGCTTCAAATGACTGTTACAGTACTCAATAGCAAATCTGGTACATACAGAAAGTCCATCCAGTGAAATTAATGAAATTTCAATTGTAATTGGGTTGCAACAAAAAAGTAAACTAAACACATTTCACATGGTAGAGAGACAACAAAAACACGGAGCATCACATCATAAAGCATATGTGGAAATGTTGCAGATTCTATAGGCTACATTCTCTGTATCACTACTTTGATCTATTCCTAGTATATTTTTATTAGCACACAATTCAATAAATATCATACATACATATCATGCTATTCTAGATGGTAACATATCTTCACATTGCATAGACCAAGAGAGAATGCAATACAACCTGCTGGGATAGAATTCTCTTTTCTGATTCTGAGATGCAGGCTAAATTAAAAGGCAAAAACACCCCAATTATCTTTCTTCCTAGGCATTTTCTCCCCAAAGTAACAATGTTCCTATTTAACAGGTAATATCTGTGGAGTTGTTACTGATTTTAGCAGAATTTCTATTCTTCCTTTTAAAAACTGTGAAATGGTGAAGACTATAACCAGGAAATAAACCCCGACTAAAACCTAAGTCTTATTTTATATTGGGAATATATTTTAATTCTATATTTCTATTAAATATTAATTCTAATATTTCTATTAAAATATTAATTCATAAATATTTCTTGGAGTAATATTGAGATTTGAAACCTTTAATGATCAACAAATTTTTTAAATTTTTACTATTGAAAATTTTAAATATTAAAACAAAAGATTAGAGAAACAAACCTTCGCATACCATCAATATCTTATGGATCCAACAATTTCAATAATTTGCCATGTTTGTTTTGTCTATCTTTGTATGTATGTTTTTATTGCTATGTACTTTAAAGAAAATTCCAGACTTTGTGATTTCCACACTTACATACCTCAGTAGGTATCTCTATTAAAAGTATAAATTTGATGGTTACCAAACTTTTCTTTAGTTTGAAATATTACTAAACAGAAATGTAAATCAAAATTTCCATTTTCAATCATGTTATGAAGATGCATAAATTTTAAGATTTATTTAAAATTTACAGAAGACAATATTAAAAATTCTAAATAGTTCTTTTTCCATCAAAATATATTTGACTCCCTATTTTCTGTTAAAAATTACTATCTAAAACTATAAGTAAAACTGTAAACATTTTGATATTAAAAAGAAAGCAGATGGCAAATTTGTTTTAAGTCATGGTTGCTGCTCTATTACATTTAAATGTCTATTTAATAATAAGTCCATACTTCTTCTGAATGCTGAAATCAGAAATATGATCTGCCACCTAGATGTACAAAACCTTCACCCCAAAAGCGAGTTGAACAAGTTTCAAATATTGTAAAATATTTAAAATTCTAGAATATAATTTATAGTGTTTAATGCAAGTTGTGTAAATTGGCAGTAAATATATTGAAATGTCATTTCAACAATGATCACTTCCACTGATATAAGCTAATAAAATTTAAATAACATTAATAATACTGATGATACAGCATCATGACTTTCACATAAAATATAATTTAAAATTTATATAAGCACTGATACAAATATTAAATTACTATACTAATGTATCAATAAATTAAATTAGTACTTTAGCTCTGAGAGCCATATTTTGACTTATTCAAGTATATTTTATTCATTTCTTATAAATGTACTTTAAGACTTATTGAAGATTAATTATTTTAAATACAACCTTCTATCTTTACTTTTACCATTTTATGTATCTCTTATTAAACCATACCTTCAAAGTAACCATCTCTTCTGGGCTGTTCCTTCTTTGGTGATTTTGTAACAGAAATTTTATTTTCATTGTTTTTGAATAATGCTAGACGTACACTGGGATCTAGACAAAAAGAACAAGATAGAAGAATAGTTCAGCTCTGGTTCATTCCTTTTCTGAAATGGCCACATATATCTTATATGGTGGTATTAAAAATAGTATCTACTCTATAAGGTTATATGAAAATGATGATCATGTTATTTAAAAATATATAATATAAAAAGGTTGCCAACCACCCATATATTCTTGGTTACCTGATTAAACATATAGCCAATACTTAAAGGACAGAAATACTCTGGGATATAGCAGATGGAAGTAAGATAACTAATGGGATGAGGAACAGACAGAAAAAGATTATTTCATTTATTTAATCCCCTTTTAGGTTGTGTTTAGTGGTTTCTCTTTTGCTCTAATGCATTATATTTACATAACAAAGAAGATATATAAATTCCCTGTTTTTTAAAGCCAAGAACATTCCAAATCTATTAATTTTATAAAATAAATAAGATTATTGTGAATGTGGGGCCTATAATTTTTTATTGGTAATGAATGGTTCTATGGAATGTGAAAATGGAGATTTGGTACTGCCACATTAAGAGTTTTTACTTATTGAAGGACTGGAAGAAAAGAAGATAGTGATGTAAGTATCAGGGGTAAAATAAAGATTGGAAAGTTATGCATTTCTAGTAGGGTAACATACACCATAATTTAGAGCAGAATACATTTTCTTAGTATCTTACATCATCTTGCAAAAAGTAAGAGAATTTAAGAATCTTTGATCAATATCCAGTGTAATAGAATTGAATATGCTAAATGAAAAAAACAAGATTTTAAATGTCATAAATATTAAATTACATATTTTAATCGTTAAAGTATTAATAGCATTTTTTGGAATGTGAATTGGAGAAACCAAATAAATAGTATTTGCAGAGTATTCTTAATCAATAGCAACCTGACAATTTCCATTAGTCTTTTCGTAATAATTTACCTTTACTAAGTATGTTTTACGCATTTCACAGAAATTACTTTTCTTAACATAGAAAAAATATTGGTCAGTGTCTGAGTACATCCCCTAAGTATATGTGATCTCACGTATTGTCAGAGTTGTATGTTTCTCTATGAACTCAACATGAATTATTAATAATGAAAACATCTGTTTGTTTATATATTTCATAGAATAAGTATTAGATATAATCTAAGTTATTTATCAAAAAAATTGACATGTCAAAAAGTCAAAAGAAGCATTAGTCAATCAGGAAAGACAGATTACCACAGGTTTACAAACTGTTCGCTACCTTATAACCATCTTTCTGCTCTCCCACTCTTCTTGCTTTTCTATTAGATCTACATATTTTCTGAGGCAATGATATTACAATTCAACAGATCTGACTTAGAACTTTTACTACTTCTATGACTCTTCTAGTCAAACTGCTCTCATGCCCTGCCTCGTATTTGTCCAGAAATAATATTGACTTTGAAATATTACTGTGAGAATTAATGAGATAATATGTGTAAAGCATCAAGCCTCATGCTCACCCAAATAGAAGTGCTCAACAAATGGCACCTATAGGCATAAAATTACAACAGATACAATGATAATATTTCCAACTTATTATATTCTTGGAAAAAATCTTACATCTTTTATAAAATATAGTGGGATATATAAAATAGATAGCTGGATCCATAATTGGCTCGATTTTATTTATTATAGCACACTGAACAAAAGCTATTGATCTTTCATAAATTCTTTGGCACTTCCTTTGGAAAATTAATAAACTCTCTATGACTTGATTTCTTGATACATAAAATAGGGATAATAATAGCACTTTCCTCATACTATTATCAATATCGAATGATGTAATACATATAAAATATTTAAGAGTTGTCTAGCTCAATTTACTCAAAATAATTTTATTCCTCAAGAGCACATAAAGAGCACTACATTATCAATATCCTTTTATTTCAGGTCATTCTGATTGCATCACCTTTAATTGATTTAAACTGAAATTAATTCAAATTGCAAAGGGATAATGATAAGAAGTAAGAAATACAGTAATTTCAGATGGGAAAAACGAATCACTTGATTTTGATAGTCTCTGGCAATACAACTGTGAATAAGACACTATTCTTACCCTCAAATAATGCACAATCCAGTAAAAAAGCCAAGAGATATGGATATTTTAAAGCAGGGGTCCTCAACCTATGGTGAGTTGTGTAATTATTTCATTATATATTACAATGTAATAATAATAGAAATAAAGTATACAATAAATGCAATGCACTTGAATCATCCTGAAACAATCCCTCCACTTCCCAGTCCATGGAAAAATTGTCTTCCATGAAAACGGTTCCTGGTGCCAAAAAGGTTGGGGACTGATGTTTTAAAGAGTATAGCTTGTGACACTGTTTTCATGCATTATGAAGTCAGTTTCATACACTTAAGTCTAGTCCTCTGTGATCATCAGTGGCAGGCCTATGTTAATTTTTTTAAAAACAATCTTTGTATCATCCAGTATGACTTGTCCAGTGTGGGGGAAATAGGTATTAAATACACATGCAAAAAATATTTCAAGAAACCCCTAGGTAAGTAACCTTGGTGTCCCTATTATGCATGTGGCTTTAAGGCTGACACTTTATATCTATTATCTCACTTAGGAAATCATTTTAGTTAGGCATTAGAGTATCCATACAATTATTTCATTCCCTGTATAATCCTTTTTCAACTACTAAAACTCTACTTTTAGCTTACTGGTTTACTTTATTGTTATTATTTTTACATAAAAATCTGATTATTACTCATTTTTTGTAGGTGCCAAGTACAGTGGTTTTATTTAAGAAAATAAGTTTTATGTTCAAGTTGAATGACTAGCTATATTTCTTCATCTGTATGAACTATTAATATTTACTAATTAAATTTGCCTTTCCAAATATAAACATGCATTTAAATGACTAAAATACACACATAGTCATATACGTATCCATTCACAAATATATATGAGTGACTTTTATCTAATTTATTGTTGAGCCAGTTGACAGTTATTTATGGAATGTCTCACAGGTGTTAGGCATGGTAATAAGTTCTGGGAATTCAATGGGGTTTCAGCCCTCAAGGATCATACTCTTCAAATGAATTTTATTATTGTTTTGTTGAGAGCACAACAAAGTAACATTTGATCAAAATTCTTATAAATTCTTCCCGGAAATAAGTGAGGTAAATAAAATAAATCTTGAATAAATTTCATTTTGCTGGAGTTTTATCTATACTGTCCCTTTTTGTCCCTCTCCTTTAACATTCTTTACTTACCTTATCATTTTGTAACCTGATTGCTTTGCTATAGTCTAGGAACTGCTTACTTTACATTAAAAAATATCTTTTCTTAATTTTCTATTAGACTTAATTCTTGGCTATGATTAAATGTTACCAACACAGTCTCAAGCTGTTTTCTCCACAGAAATAAAATCAGCAAATATTTATTGAATGCCTGGCATGTACTTGACACTGTGCTAGGCGTTACGAATAGCTGCAAGATGATTCTTATCCCTACTTGTGGCTCTACCTTCACAACTGCATTAACCTTACTTGCTTCATCTTGTTCTTTCTTTTCTCTAATTATGAAATTTTAAATTTTATATGCATAAATATAATAAATTTAGAAAAATGATATTATGTCTTCATCCTATGTTCTTACCAGTTGCTCTCCACCAAAATTCCTAAACGCAGACTTCATTCTCTGTGAGGAGTGCTCCACATCGAAACTACCCACCCACTCCCTTTCCCCATCCAGCTCATCTCACTCTTGCTACCAATTACGCTCACTACTTTAGGTTACTGACCCTGCATGTTTTCGGTAAACCAGTAACTTTCACCTCGCACATGCTGTTCCTCACGGCAGTAATGAATTCTAAACTTCCCTGGGTGTCTGCTAATTTCTAATGCAGATCACCAAATTCTAAAATTACTCCTGTGCATGAGGCAACAGCAAAAACAACAAACGAACAAAAAACCCACAAAAACAAGACCAGTCATTACTGTTTCAAGCTTATGTCAGTCATGAGGGAAATAGCAATTACTTACTAGGAAAACAACAACCATATAACCTAAACATAAACAGAGTAAATCACGACAGCTCCTCATAATTTTAGATTTCATCCTGTGGCTTTCAATCAATCCCTCCTCCTCCTTCTCCACTCTCCTTCTTCTCTTTAAAGCAGATGTCCTCACTTATATCAGTAGAAGTCATCCATACTGAGTCTCCCCTAATAGCTCCTCACACCACATCTTTCCTCAATTTCTGCTTCTTCATTAATCAGAATACTCAGTAGTATTCTTCTTCCTTTGCAACTGATTCCATTACACTTCAAGTTCTTAAATTAATTTCCCTTCTGCTTTTTGACCTATTTTCATTCTCCCTTTAAATAAAATATTGTTGACTCATATTCCTTATGTATAAAAATATATATAAGATACAAACAGAAAACATTATGTGCTTACTATTGAAGTACTTGCTCTAAGGTTTTTCATGGCAGAAATTTGAATTAAAGCTTCCATACTCCATGTATTTGTTCCCTACTTCCTTGAAGAAATGTGTTTTGTTAGATTGTAGGTCATAATTTTGTCCATTAATAAATAGTTCCTATTCTCTGACATCCCTCCTGCCATGCTCCCTACCCCATAAAGCTGGTTAGTCTCACAGCAGTTTTATGGACAATGTTGCCCTCTGGTGGCTGGAAAATTTCAAGTTGACAAGTTGTCCACATAAGAGATAACTAACTGTATTAATGTAGCTCATGTACATTTAAAATTCACTAGTAAATTTGCAAGTATTTAATAGAATGTAAGTATTTAAAACACTATTTTAGCTCATTAGTGAGCTAAAAATTTAAGTGAGTAAAGATTTAAAATTATGGTCGTAATTGTGGACAAATTCAAATAAATTAATGGCATACCATCAATTAATTATAAAACTGAAAAGTACTACAAAATTGTTCATTCTGTAAGAAAACTTCAGGCACGGGGTCTTAAATGATTTTCTCACAGATACAAAATAATATATGTGCTATGTCATCAACTTAACAGAAGATAAAAAAATGTGATAATTGGAGAAATCCCTCTGATTTTCATGTTTTTCACCTTTAATTCTCCCTTGAATATTTCTAGTCTGTGTATCTGTTGTAAAGGGGGGATAGAGGAAAAGAATGAGAAGAATATAAAGCTTATAATTAGTTTTTACATTTCAGCATTCAGATATTAAGAAAAAATCCTTTTGTTTCATTATTCTAATATTATTTTGATGAAACAAAAGCAAGACTAAAGAGATATAAAAGCTCACATAGTAATAAGAATACAATCTGTATTACAATCATGAAATTAGAATAATAATCTCCATAAAAATTGTACAATTGCCATTTAGGATTTTTACTTAACAGATCATGCTCAATGACCGCTGTTAACAAAGTCTTGGACAGCCGGCAGCCCTTTTTCATTTGTTACCCTACCATGCCCCCTTGTGACTGATAAAAAGAGGTTCATTTTTGACTGATAATTGTGTCCAATCACAGCCATTAAAGTAATGATTTTTATGTGTGAGCATATATTCCTTTGCTAAAGCATTCTTTACTATGCTAATTTATCAAAAATGCATTCAGCCTAAGAGAAAACAAACCCTCAATTAGAAAAATTGGAAAGAAAAACCTATATATTTCCAAAAACCTATGTATTTCTAAAAACCTATATATTTCCAAAGACAGAGTTATAGGGAAAGTCTGAAAAGATAAACTGTCTTCAGCTTTCAAGATGGGAGGCTATTGTAAAAATACTACAAATACATTTAAAAAATAGATCTAGCAAAATTTCTTGAACATAAATAGGTAACAATTTTTTGGTGAACATTGGTTGAATCAGTTCTTAAACTGCCTCTGACATTGGAACATGTCCCAGGAGTTTCAGAAATGTTTATTATTCTCAAAACTGCTATTTAAAGAATGTTTTCTGATACTGTCAAAGACGGGTGGAAATATATGTACATCAAAGCAATAAAAGCATTGATCAAACTACCCTGATTTACTGTACTAGATTCCACATCCCCAGCACTGAGGGAAAGTCTCACCTTTGTTAAGCGTTTGAAGTATTTTACTGGGGTAACCACCAAATAACACTGAGTTCATAGAATCCTGATGCACTTAATAGGGCTTTGCAAAATGAGAGTGTCGGAGGCACACAAGTTAAAAAACACAGTATTTACTTATATTTTCTTTAAAAATGCTTAAAAGGTTAATATTTTAAACCTGACAAATGTTTAGTATTCAACAAAAGAATTAGTTATCACAAAAGGATTAAAGATAAAATTAATATTCAGTAATATATAAGAAAGCAAAGTTAAATACTTCTGAATATACAAATGAATCATCCATAATTTATCAATGGCCAGTAAGTGATGTGTCAATAAATACCAGTTATTCCTTGGTAATCAACAGTATTTTATCTACATTTATTTTTGTTTCTAAAAATTAATGTATGTGATTCTTAGAATTCTACTGAATTAATAATT
This sequence comes from Avahi laniger, assembly GCA_963575035.1. Taxonomy (NCBI): domain Eukaryota; kingdom Metazoa; phylum Chordata; class Mammalia; order Primates; family Indriidae; genus Avahi; species Avahi laniger. The sequence continues at coordinate 36,405 of CAUYSK010009809.1, forward strand.
AAAAATAAGAAATAGAAAAATCAATAAAGATAAAAATAAATTTATGAAACACTTCTTTATATGTTTACATAAGCTAGAAGTATACGATGAATAAGTATAGATTTCTTGTTTTTTACAGCAGTAATGTTTTTTTATAAAAGCATTTTACTGACAAAATCTTTACAAAAGAAACTGATGACAAAAGAAACTCAAATGGTTTTTTCAAAAAATCATGTTATATTGAGTTTCTTATATTTGCATCAGTAAATATTTATAAAGTTATAATATAGTTATATGTAATATACAAATACTTCTCAATGGTTTGAATTAAAAATATAAGATCATGATAACTTGTAATTTTTTTCCCTGACATCTATAATTTACTCCATATATTAAATAATTATACTAAAATGATTAGAGGTGTCCAAAGAAAGACAAATGACTTGAAGAGTAGTCTGGCAAGTGGGATAGAAGAAAAGATGCTTTTGAATATTTCCCAAGTTCTACAAAATCATAAAAGACATAAATTGTGCTTCTTTTCCAAGATGTCAAGTTGTGAAGTCTTTATAGCTAAAATCCATGGAACTGAGTAATTTATATAGTTTACTGAATAATCGAGCAATTTAAAAACACACAAAAAAATATGCATATGAAGCAGATACTTTTTAGAATCAACATTTCCCAAAATAAACCCGTTTTAAAACCACTTATAATTCTCAGTGCACAATAGATAGACTAATCAATAGTGAAGTAGAGAATAGAGGAAAAAATAAAAATAGCATTTAAGAGTATAAGAAATCATTCAAGTAATAGCATAACTTTCTCTTAAGTTTTCTTAAGTTTATTTTTTCAGAGCCGTTATCTTAGACATATTCATCTGTGCATTCATTTTTGTCTTATTAAAATAATTTGGAAAATATATTTTAAAAGAATTTATCTTCAGTATTACACAGGCTATTAAAAGCTATTATTCAAAGAGCATTAATTACTCACCTAATTTTTTCTTTAGTTTCTTTGATTTCATTTTCTGTGCTCTCTTCAGCATTTGCTGAGCAGTAGAAATATCCTTAAAGCCCCTATTAAAAGATTAAATTTAATAAAAGCAAAACAAATATGCAGGTCATATCGAGATATGCATATACACATAAACATGCATATTTGAATTATATCATACTAAAATAAAGTTGGCTCCCTATTTAAGAAATCTTAATTTAATCAGATGAATAGCTTCTTAAAAACTAATAAAAGTTAAAATTTTGAAAAATATCTGCCTTGGACATTTCTAAGTCTCTCAATTTTTAAATATTTTAGTGTAAAATAGACCACATACCATTCTTCTGAAATTTTTTCTTCTTTTTCAGATTTTAGCAAACTTTTTCTACTGGTCTTTGATTCAGGTGTCAAGGATAAAGTTCTATTTTCTGATCTGGCAATAGAAAAGAACCTCTTTTAACTGAATCAACACAAGTACATCAGCACTTTTTAAAACTACGAGCTGTTTATATTGTCTCAAACTTGGAAATAAAATGTATTTAAGTTACTGAAAAACTTTATCTTGAAAGTAATAAAAGTCTGCCATTAATTTAAAATGTTTACATTTCAATTACTTGAAGCATATTTCAATCCTTTTGTCGAAAGCAATGCAGCAGTGGGATTTTAATTCTAACTCTCATCTCTACCTATATAGCAGTATTTAAAGATCCACTTGTTTACAACAATTAATTACATTATTTCACTGACACATAAATTTTGTAGTTGCTTTACTGCACCCACCTCACACATTTATCTTACACTGAAAACTCCACAAGTTTATGATGATATTTTTAACACTAAACGTTGTTCTATCTTCTAAACTAGTAAATACAGATCCACTTTTGTAATTGTACTACTTTTTTGAGAAATGAGTCTTGTTCTTCACAGGGTAATCCTCTAAAAGAGTGATTTAGCTTACCTGATATTAAATTGTGTATGTTCTGATGAAAACAAATTTTCTTTCTCATTACATAGCCATGCTTGAGCTGGATGACTTGGTAAATTAAGTGAAGTACCATCATATTTTAAGTTGCCAGAGATCTTATCCAAAAAAATGTAAATAAGTGTAAATTGAAAAATTCTAGCATTTATATTATATTACTCTACACACACAGTACCAAGAAGCAGCCTAAGTGAAGTTCATCATAAAACTAAAAATTATAATAAAATGAGATTTATGGAATATACATTCATGTCCTTTGTTGTAGTGGTGAAGAATATGCTTTTTTAGAATAGCTTGGATATACAAAATGATTAATTGCAAAGATCTTTAAAAATCTCAGAAAACCAAAACTTCAAAGATTATCAAATAAATAACAGATATTGCAGTCCATTGACCTCTGACTGAGAATCTTCAGCTGTTGCCCTCTTAATGCATATTTTTGTATTTTTAAAGTGCTGTCAACTAGTAATTTTAGTCTACTGCCAAATACGCAGCTGAAGAATATCATTTTTTTTTTTTTTTGCTACTGTGAAATAAAGTGTTGAAAGAAATCCAAAATAAAGAAAAAAATTAGGAGCAAATGAAAGAAAAGCTACATGAAAAATTACATCTGGGGATGAGGAGGAAGTCAGAGGCTTCTAAAAGTAATTATGTTTTTTGAGTCAATAAATTGTATTATTAATCACTGCAGCATAGCATAACCTTAAGAAATGAGTAAAGATTGAGCACTCAGAAGTTTCCATGACATGTTACCTTTGGCCACTGCAGCTGGTTTGAGAGAAGCGATGTTTGTGAAGGGAAGCGGGCGGAATCTAAAGCTAGCCATTCTTTCTCTAAAGCAGCCTGCAGAAATAACATTAAAATGTACATAATTTAGTTTGCATAACTTTTAAAATGTTTCTTTTAAATTGTCTTCCAGACTACAAATGTTGACAAACTATATCAGAATTTTTATTTACAGGAAACTTGCTACTTGCTATTGTGAGATGGCATGCATCTGTTTAATTCAAACATACTAAAAATGGGATAAAACTTTCCATCTCTAAGTTTTGGATAAAGTGAAAACTTGATATTTGAGTGCTCTAAAAAATAAGGTGCAGATTGTTCAGCGTATTTAACTACTTATGACTGTGACTTGGTGCCAAATCTAGATAGAACCGAGGAAAGTAATCTTTTAACTCTTTACAGTACAAATTATAATATTTTCCATCAAACATCACTATTGAAAATGTATAATATTTTAACATTATTATCAATTTTTTCATAAATAGTCTGTTAAGCTAGCTTTTTCATAATTTTTTGAAAATTTCACAAATTTTCTAAAGAGATGGAAAAAAATTTGTGGCAATAAGTAAAACAATATAAAGAACATTGTTTCTGTTACTACATTCTCTAATTCAACAGTTTGAATGACAAAAATATAAATTTAAAGTTAAATTTGTAAATTTCTATTTTAATTCCCTTCTCTCTTTACCCTAAAACATTTTTCTTCCATTCATGGAATTTCTCAATTCATTCTATCTTTCTAAAATAGAACTATATTAATGATATCAATGTTGTATAATTTAGGATACAATTATCTGATTTTTATTCGATTGGATTCATATAATACAGTTTAGAATAAACTTTTGTGGTTCTATAATTTTTTAATCTTTATAAGAAAAGATAATTAGAATAGCAATCAGTTTTAAAAGGTTCTAAAATAATTATAGTTAATATTTAAAAATTAGCATATTTATATTATGAGGAAATGTAGATGTAATTTTTCATTTATACAATTTCAGTGTCTCTTGACTGCCTTTTGACGAGATCAAGCACGTTCAGCGTATGGCCATAGACACTGACTGCCTTCTGAAAGGCAGGACCAAGATATACTGACTACAGGCAGGCGGTACGAAGAAAGACTTTTACTTAGAGCATTTAGTTTTAGGAAACTTAATCGAATGCATGTTACTTGAATATTTATGTAAATATGGCACCTCTGCTTAGTTGTTAGGCACATTGTTATATTCCTTTTAGGTGGAGATTATTAACATACATATCACAATTATACCTGGTTTAAGAATTGCTATTTGTCAGTTAGATAGGAGGAGCAAGTTCAAGAGATCTATTGTTCAGCATGATGTCTATAGTGAACAACAATATATTGTGTTCTTGAAAATCACTAAGAAAGTAAATTTTAAGCTTCTCACTACAAAAAATAAGTATATAATAAGATAAAGCACATGTTAATAAGCTTGATTTAGCCATTGCACAATGTATATATATATTTCAAAATATGTTGTACATGATAAAAATACACAATTTTTATTTGTTAATTTTAAAAAAACTCTAATTTCAGTATTTATAAGTAAAGTGTTATTGGAAAGAGAGAGTGAGAGAGAGAGAGACAGAGACAGAGCACTCTCACCAGAAAAATTAGCATTCCTCCTTCCCATCCTCACTGAAAGAAAAAAAGATTTGAAAATGCCAGTCTAAAAACAACAGCTACCAGTTCATGGAAGAACTACAGTAAAAGGAAACAAGAGACTATGTGCATTTGCTTTGGCACATATGGGAAGGTAGGAAAATAAGATATTGAAATTTATTTTCAATATATTTAAGTTGCTTATGTTGACTGCTTGTTAAATCAGGCTGGGAATTTAGTAAACAAAATTCTCTGTTCAGCTCATGAAAGAGGATAAATAAATCTAACGATTGATCTGTTTTAAAAAATGAATTGCAATTTGATGCAAACTTGCAAACAGGATTCAGGTCTTGCATTTGAAAATTCTTCCTTTTTTGTGACAAATAAAGAAAAACCCAGTCCTATCCCAGGGAAGATATCAAGAGCCATGGCATATCAGCGCTAATCAAATTAGTATTCTTATTCTGGTGAAAACCGCTAAAATGAAGAAAAGATGTGAAGATGTGAGGGAGACAATATTACAAAAGACAACGTGCTACAACGTGCTACCTGAGTAGCAGCTGTGGAAAAGGATGAGTGACATCAGGCAAGTAGCCTGATTCTTACACCGATTTTTATATAGACAAACAACATTGTTTCCCCTTAAACACCTGCCAAACCACCTCTTTTTTATATTCTCTGGAAATCCAGTTGTTTTCTTTTTCAGCAGGACAAAGTCCCAAAAGCACAGTGACTTCTTTGCCACATCATGTAGATGTTGATAGACTGCTCTTCCTTGGAAAGGCTACATCAAGTCTGAGGGAAAATTTCATCTTTAAATTCATATCTAAAATTTGAAAATAGTTTTTCTTGGTTTGAATGTATGGTCACAAACTTTTATAAAATTCCAGAACAATTCTTTAACCACTGTCTCTTATAAATTTCTAGAAGCATAAAGAAGAGATTTTATATAAAATGTTAAATAGGTTTTTAGTAATTGTATAATTACAACTAAAAAATATTACCAAAACTACTGATTTATATATGAGTTTAAGCTTCTTAATATCAAGTATATTTGGCATTATTTAGCATGTTGAGGGAAATAAAATCTCAAAATGTCAGGGGGAATTGGCTAAGAGTTATAAGCATACCACTGTTTGTAAAAACATATGTTAATATATCATGCTTACCACTGCAAATTTATACGAATTTCAGTTATTGCTTAAGAAAATCTTCTGTTCACATATTCCCTAACAAACAACTAAGGATCTGGAAAGCTTTCTTGTTACTAAAGGATTATTGTCAAATTTACTTGTATATTGAAAATGAACTTAAACTTGGATATATTTGTAACTGTATGTTCACAGTTGAACATTTGATCAGATACACATATATCTGGCTTTTTGATCAGAGAAGAAATCATTCTGCTCTATTCAACTTGAGGAATAGAAAATAAGGCTATCAGAAGGAGGAGATGCAAATAACATAGATGTTAATGTATATATGTATGTAGATTTTTCATAATATCTAATACAATCCTTTCATCTGACACATGACACTAGAACCACACTTGTCCCAAGTCACAAGCTAAGTGTTGAATAGGTCCCAGAAATTCTAGAAGTAATGACTTGATCTCTTTCTATTCCCTTTACTTATGCCTCCCACCCTGCCCAACAATTTCCTTTTCTGCCCAAACTGACCCTTGCTATACCAAAAAGAATTCTAATTTTTTTTTTTTTTGAGACAGTGTCTCTCTCTGTCACCCCAGGTACTGTGTAGTGCAGTGGCATTATAGCTCACTGAAACCTCAAACTCCTAGGATCAAGCAATTCTCCTGCTTCAACCTCCTGAGTTGCTGAGACTACAGGCATACCACCACCACAACCAGCTAATTTTTCTATTTTTTGTAGAGATGGGGTTTCACTCTTGCCCAGGCTGGTCTTGAAATCCTGGCCTCAAGCAATCCTCCCGTCTCAGCCTCTCAAAGTGCTAGGATTATAGGTGTGAGCCACTGTTCCTGGCCCTCTAATATTTCTGGGTACTTTTTGTAGCATCTCACAATCCTTACAGTTCAGAAATATGCCCCATTATGAATCCCAGATTTCACTTTCTAAACCTTCTCCCCCATCCTCAATGTAAAAGCATAGCTGTTCATATTGTTGGAAATTACTGTTACATGCTATGCATGCCTCTTTTCACTAAACAAAATACATCACTTTTCTTTAGCCTTTTCCTTTGCCTCTATTTTAGGTTTTCTTTGTTTATTTTCCCAGTATTTACTGTAATATGTAATACTCTGTGAGATTAATTTGATATAGGGATCAAATATAAACTCCAGAGCTGAAAGTTGCCCAGCTTAACACGTTCTGCCTCCTTCTCAAAAATTATGCCTGTAAATTTATTGAATTTGACTTTGGGCTGAGACAAAAACAAATTCAAATTTGACTTTTATGGTTTTCTGTATTTATAGTATCATAATAACTTTTCTTACCTTTAGGGACTCATAAAGTATTGTTTTTTTTTTAAATTTAAAGACAATTGTATTGGTCCTTTACCTGCTGGCTTCTAAATAGCATAAATGAAAGGGAAAACAAAATCTGTTAAATTAAGTCAACAAATAAAAACTTTAACTAAAACTTACTTCATAATTTAAAAAAAGAAGTGCCAGTGCAGATCAACTATGCAACATCAGACTACTCACACCTGATATTTTAGATACTTATGTTATTATAGACTTTTTATAACAAAGTGGCAAAATTTTCCCTCAAAGGAGATTTTTATCTGAGCTCATTAAAATTGCTGCTAAAATTATTCTTATTACGCACTGTGACTTGAGGATGAAGAAAATGGCTTATTCATCATTTTTTCAGAAGTTCACCATGACTAGTATATAAAAGGTGCTTAATGGTAGGAGACATTTCTCCATCGGTCTGCCACATCTGCGTGTCTTGTGAAGCTTTTTTCTGGATTATCTTTTCAAGGATGTCTGTATAGTTGACAGCCTGGGAAGACAGAGATGGTGTTTCCCTTCATAGCAGAGGGCACTATCCTACCTACCAAGGTTCATGGGATATGGAGCACTTGGATTCAACTGATGAGGTTTGGACACGGTACACAGTGGAGGAAAGAGCTAAAGTCATCTTGTAAGAGGTGTCTTTTACGCTAATTTAACGTACTGTTTTTGATGCTTCTGCATCTGAATGTGTAGTAGAAATTGACATATTAATATGCTTTCCTTTTCCATCCCATAAGTGCCAGAGATTATCCCAACAGGATAAGATGTGCAGATAGAGAAGTTCTAATATGACAAATTCTCCTGTGATTTTCCACCTGTGGTATGACCACCGGGTATGGATTTAGCATAAGCACCTCTACCTTCTGATGTCCAAAGCTTTCAGTATATAGATGATACCTTGGTGGGTTGTCAAGCCAGAATGGGATGTGAATTATATGTCAATTTTTTAAAAGTCTTAGTTTTAATTCTAATCACTGTGGGTGTTATCACACCTCTGTGGTAGGGAGGGAGACTGATAAATTTGGGTAAAATTTCAGGGCTTGTTTGTCAAGTAAAATTTCCTGGGACTATGTGGGAGAATGTACAATGCCAGTCCCTCCAGTAGCCAAGAAACAACTACTTTCTCTTAAGCTATTCATCACTGAAAATGAGGCTCAATATCTTATTGGACCCCTTCAATACTGGAGACAATACAAGTCTCCATGACGGATGATTTTTCCAATTGGAACCTCTGGTGATGGAAGCAGCCTTCACCTGGAGGCATCCCTTGTGGTTTTGGATTTGTGGCCTTTCTGACACAGTGACCAGGTACACTGCTATTGAAAAACAGCTATTAGTTTCCTACCGGACTCTTTTAGAAACTAGATGACTGGTCCTTGGAAATCTTGTGACTCTCTGGCCTGATATTCCCAGTTTGGGGTGGGACAACTTGGATTTAATGACTAACAAAGTGAGAAGGTCCTAAAAAGCTTCACTTGTCAAAGGAAATGGTAAACTCGAAAATGCAGCCAGCCTGGCTTCAGTGGCGTGTCAGCTTTACATAAAAAAGTAGCATCTATCTTTCTCAGGGAAATTTTATCTCTACTTCACTGCCTGAACCAAAGCTTCTGTCTTGAATGGACCTCAATTCACCAAGGTTCCTCTAAATTCTTGGGCCCGGTTCAGAGATAGTTTAGCTAAGCTGAAATCCAATTGACTCTTGAGCTGTTGCCAATGGCTTAACAGTTTGGTCTGCCGTGTGGAAAACTACAGACTGGCAGACTAAAGGCATTCTGCTTTGGGCCCTCGCATAGGGAAAACAAATCACAGCTGCTTATAGAACTGTCTGGATTATTCCTACAGATTCTCATGGTAAGGGCCCATTTGCTAGTGAGAAAAACTGGAATTAAATCACCAACTGGGCCTGACTCTGTTTCTTATGCAGAGGTTACTAATACATGACAGACTCACAACTCCTGAAAAATTTACCAACTTGTCTTACAGTGGAGGAAATCCAATCTTGCAGAATTTTGTCCCTGCCTGCTTCTGGAAAACTGATTACATTACAACTTCAACCTCTTATCTCTGTGACATTTTTGAGGTTATTGATCAGCTGACTCTGGCCATACAATACGGCCCTCAAAATTAGCTACATAATTTTTCAGTTTTATGGACCATGTGAGTCTGACCGTTACATGCCTTTTGTCACAAAAGCTACTCATCAGTGAACTGATAATTTGACTCTACCTCTAATACCTCCTTCTGTCTACACACCTTGATAAGGCAGTTTGATCAATGAATGTGGTTCTTCCCAGAAAAGGATCATACTCTTGCAGTCACTTTCTAGTAATGATTAGGAAAAATAACTCATAGAGGTTGATACAGACCTTTTTTGACGACTCAAGATTTTCTCCTGACCATTCCTGGGCATGATGAGTATTTATTTTTCCTAACAGTAAGTATAGACCAACATGACTGACACAGTCTCAGGGTACAGCCTGGCCAAAAGAAGACTTGGAGTACTCAAATTAATCCTAGTTAAGCTTCATAAAAATAAACTTGTTCCTTGTTCTGGAACTTTCCAGATAAAGGGTCTAGGTATGAATAGAGAATAATTAGAAAAACAGTGAAGCTATAGTTACTTAAATAGGTCATCCTAATTTTAAAGCGGTAGATGGAGAACAACAACCCAGTACTTTTGAAAGGCACACCTTAGATCCTGGGAAGTACAGGGTAGGGAGAGATATTAATGGTCTTTTGTCCTTCACACTGTCCCTGAAACCTCCGTCCACAAGGAAAATGCTCCTTTGGGGCTCTCCCAAACTGCTGCAAGCATTGTAAATTAAATTTACTTCTGGGTCTGCCATCCCCTTCCAGGAGGCTTTCACCAAAATTTGGTAGTAATTTCCCTTACTTTACCAAGAAGTCTGTCAAGACAGCAGAGGTGGCCCCAGATCCTGCACCTCCCTTATAAAATACCTCTGGATATTTTCCCCACCCTCATTCTGAGTAATTCCATTAGATGAACAAATGGCACTTAAAAGGTATCATGATCATCAGACACCTTTAAGTGCCTAAGAAAATACCACTATGTCACTAGAAAACATTCAAGTCAGCTTCAACTCACTGGCCGGTGTTGTTTTGGATGGCAAAACTGCCTCATACTTCCTCCTTGAGGGGCAACAAGAAGTCTGTGTAATAGCTATATCTGGATTAAAGTCTCAAGCCTACTGGGAAGGTCAATACAAAAATTTAAGGAGAAAACCACCTGGGCTATTGATAGTAACAACAATTAAATGCATCATGATGCATATCCAGTGGATTTTGTCTCAGCCCATGTCAATCAGATTATTCAGGTAGCCACTGGAATGGTATACTTATGAGAAAATTTGCAAGTAGAAACAAGAGATGAATATCATCAGGAAAAAATTCTCCATGGGTCTCTAACATTTCTGTATCAGTTATGATAGCTTTTGTTACAGGCTGACTTTTCAAAGAAGTTCATATAATTAACAGCTAGGAAGATAGAGATTGTATGTCCCTTTGGGGTAGAGGAAAAAAAATTGTTTACTGTCCAGTATAATAAGATACAACTTTCTTTGGAGCTTAAGATGAGAAGGGTTGCTAACAGCCCTTTATAAGATATGGGGCTTCCTGGGCTTAAGATTACCATGGAGAAATTCTTTAGATTTCCCCCTATGGAACTTGTGGGCAAAGGATAAAAACAACAGAAGCTCCTGCTGCCTGTTGTGACAAGTAATAAGTGTTTTTGTCTCTGACCTGTCAGTTCCATTTCATCTACCAGCATCCTGAAAATGTGGTAGCCTAACTTGTTAGACTGCATGCAAGGTAAAATCGCAGATCCCTCACAGTTAAATAAATTAATAAATTAAGATAAACTATAGTTAATAAAACTAAAACAAAATGACTGTTCATTATCAGTGTCTCCATGGTTAACCATTGTTAAAGAAAATCACATTTCAGAGAGACAACAAATCAATACAATGAAAAATTTCATGGCAGATTGATCTAGGCTTTTGGGTTCTGGCTAATTTATCAAGATAATTTTATATTTACTTTTATTACAAAAATTGTAATTTGCTGCAAAAATCCAAATATATTGACATCCTCTAAACTTGAGGCCATGTTGTTTCTGTCTATTTAGCTATCCTCATGCCAAGCATTGGTTCCTGCCATATTGTAAGGACACAATATTTGCTGGCTGAAAGGGCAAAAATAAGTTTGAATAAATTTTATATGATTACATTATGATATATCTTAAAAAGCCATCACACTTAATCTAAAAGGCAACAATTTTTACTACCTAAATAGGTGAAAAAAGGGAAATCCTGGTCAGATAAGTTTTATACTTATCTATTTGCAGAACATGTGAAAGAGGAATAAAAAATTACAGGGGCACTCTGGTAATTTGATTATGTTCTCTGAAGTTGAAAGGTGATTTTAAAATAGAATGATGGCAATGGAAAGGAGTAAAACAGGTCAAAGGAAGACAAAATAACAATACTTTGCTAATTGGTACTAGCTTTATTTAATAGCTCCCCTAAACTATAATCTCTACATTGCAAGCAAAGTCTTCCATTTAAAACATAAATAGTAACATTTAATTCCTTTATTTAAAACCCAGTAATAATTTTCTATCACATTAGAAATAAAATCCCAAATCTTTGACATCATATCCTAGCCTTATGTGGACCAAACTATGGCTATTTTTCTGTTTCTTTCCTCTATTTTTTTTTCTCCTCTATGAATCATCTCTACCTATTGTAAACTTTCTGTTCTTTTAATATACTGAGTTCCTATTTCAAGCTTTAGATACTTGCCTTACACTTAGCCCAGTATCACCCTATGGTTTATTCCCTTGCTTTACTTTGACATCCTTATTCAAATGTTACATCTTATGTAGGCCTTCCCTAGTCATCCAATTAAACACTATGCTGTATCCCTTAACCTTCCTTATTTTTACAGTAGTTACCAATATCTTATAGTATACTGTTGATTTATATATGTATTCATTGTCTGTTAACCCAAGTACAATGCAAGCCCTGTGAGGTCAAGGATCTTATCTCTTTTGTTCACTGTGGTAAGAACACTGCCTAAAAGATTTAAGATGATCGTTGATTATTAAAATATTCATTTATAAAAATTTAAATTCTGGTTACGATGGTATAACTTGAATTAGAATGAAGATCCTTCCAAGATCACCTTCAAATATTCTAAAAAAGCATTATCTAAGAAAAAGAAGCTGAAGGCACTCAAGAGCAGTTAAAGTAGCCAGGATTCTAGGAACCGAGTCCTATAGAGTAGAGTTCTAAGCTAATGTGAAACCTATATTTCACTCCACATTTTCTGTCAAGGAAATTTGCAATTTTATTAGTAGGAAAGAGATTTCAAGCATAAATCTGAGTCCTGCTTATAGCAGTTTCACTGGGATGAAGAGACAGAAGTTGAAGTGCAGGGATGCCAAGGCAATTAGTATTAAAAGGCCAAGATCCCAGAAAGGAAAAAACCAAAGAAATACGAGCTCAAAGCCATGTGTACAATTTCCCCTCATGTGTTTACCAACTTCAAGTAGTACACATGTAGATGAGATATCTAGAATCCAAGTACAGTAGCAACAACTCTATGCTAAAGAGCTAAGAAGAAATGTATTCTATCACCCTATGCTGTGGACAAAGGAATTGGAAATCAGGGATAAATAAGGTGAAAGAAACCTGGTAAATACCCTAGGCTTTCAGTGAAGACACCAGATTGGTTCAATTCTAAGAGAACCCAGAAACAGATTAGCCATAAAGACATTTAAAAATCAGCCTCAAAAGGATCTCTGCCTATACAATTTTTGCCTGCTAGAATGAAATTAAATTTTCTTTAGAGAAATAAAATATATTCCAGGGTCTTTATACTTTTTATGTATATAAATTCTGGTACTTAATCAAAGATTACACTCTAAGAAAGAGGATCAACTGACTAAAAAACCAAGAGATAAACAGCCAGTAGAAACCCAAATTTTCAAGTGATCAGGTATTGCATTAACTGAGAAAGGTTTGAAAATATAATTCTTAATATGTTTAAGAAAATAGAGGAAATGATAGAAAACTTCAACATATAAATGGAATTTTTAAAAAGAATCAAGTAGAAAGTATAGAACTAAAAAAATAAAATAACTGAAATTAAGAATTCAATAAATAGGCTAAAAAATCATTAAATAAAGTAGGAGGCATGATCAGCAAACTACAAGATAATCAATAGGAAACATACAAATTAAAATACAGAACACTCCATAACATTGGTTTGGACAGTGATTTTTTGAATATGACCCCAAAAGCACAAATAGGCAACAAACGCAAAAGTAGACAAATGGGATTACATCAAATTAAAACGCTCTAGGACAGCAAAGGAACAAATCAACAGAGTAAAGAGATGACTACAGAATGGGAGAAAATATTTGCAAATCTGTACATCTCATAAGAGCTTACTATCCAAAATATGTAAGAAACTCAAACAACTCAACAATACAAAACAAATAAGTCAGTTTTTAAAAATGAGCAAAGAATTTGAGTAGATATTTCTCCAAAGAAGACATGAAAATGACAAACAGGCATATGAAAAAATGTTCAACATCATTAACCATCAGGGAAATGCAAATTCAAACCAGAATGAGATATCACCTCATACCTGTTAAAATAGCTATCATCAAAAAGAAAGGATAACAAGTGTTGGCAAGTATGTGGAAAAAAGGGAATTCTCACACAGTCAGTAGAAAGGTAAATTAGTATAAGCCATTATGAAAAGCAGTATGAAGTCTCCTTAAAAAATTAAGAATAGAATTACTGTATATGATCCAGCAATTCCACTACAGGATATATCCAAAGGAAATGAAATCGGTTTGTCCAAGAACTATCTGTATCCCTGTGTTTATTGTAGCATTAGTCACAACAGCCAAGATATGGAATCAACCTAAAGGCCCATCATGGATGAGTGAATAAAGAAAATGTGTCATATATACACAATGGAATATTATTCAGCCATAAAAAAGAGAATTCTGTTATTTGTGACAACATGAATGAACCCGGAGGACATTATGTTAAGTGAAATAAGCCAGGCACAGAAAGATAAATACCTCATAACCTCACTCACTTGTGGAATCTAAAAAAGTTGATCTCACAGAAGTAGGGAGTAGAATGGTGGTTACAGGGGGCTGAACGCATGTGGGGGATAAAGATTGGTTGGGGAGATGGTCAAAGGACACAAAATTTCAGTTATATAGGAGGAATATGTTTAACACATCTATTATGAAACATGATTAGGTTGACAATACATTGCATTCTTGAAAAATGTTGAGAGTGGATGTAAAGTGTTCTCACTACACAAATAACAACTATACGAGGTAATGCATATCAGTTAGTTGCAACATTTGACAATGTATATATACTTCAAAACATCATGTTGTACACAATAAATACATACAATTTGCTGTCAGCTTAAAAAGTGAAAAATAATAAATAAATACAGAACGAAAAAAAGGAAAGAAAAATTGGAAAACAGTAGAAGAGAAACATATGATATGTTCTCAAAAGCCTAACCTATGTATTTTTGGAGTGATTTTATACTAAAGGAGAGACATAATGAGAAAAAGCAAATATTTGAAATAACTCTGGACAAGAAATTTCCAAAACTAATTAAAGACATTAACCACAAATTCAAGAAGCTACATGACCTCCCCCACTCCAAGCAGGGTAAATATAAAGAAAATCATACCAAGGTTGATAAAGAAAAACAAAAAATAAACTTTAAAACTAACCTTGGGAATAAGGATAAGAGGGAAATATCTTTAGAAAAGAAAAAATAAGACTTAGTCCTGACTTTTCAATAAACATTATTGATGCCAGAAGCTAACAAAATGTCATCTTTGAACATTAAAAGCTCATCTAGAATTCTATACTCAGAGAAGATACCCTTCAAAATTTTAAGAAGTAAATTTTCAAGCAATCAAAATCTGGTACACACTAAAATGACTAATAGGGAGAGTATTTCCAGCAAAGGAAAATGATCCCAGATGGAAGTATGTTAATGTATTAGGTTGGTGCAAAAGTAATCGTGGTTTTGGGCTGTGAATTTTAAATCATAACTAGGCTCAAACACATCTTTATTAATCAAAATAGGAACCATTATAATCAACATATTTTAGCCAACAAGAAATAAGTTTGTTTATTTCGGTAGCATAAAAATCCGTGCTTCAGGATTCGATGAACTCTTGGAAAGCATTTTCTGTATCCTGCTGGTTATAGAAGCACTTTCCTAGCAAAAAGTTGTCGAGATGCTTGAAGAAGTGCTAGTTGGTTGGCGAGAGGTCAGGTGAATATGGTGGATGAGGCCAAACTTCGTAGCCCAATTTATTCAACTTTTGAAGCATTGGTTGTGCAATATGTGGTAGAGCATTATCATGGAAAAGAATTGGACCTTTTCTGTTGACCAATGCTGACTGCAGTCATTGCAGTTCTTGGTGCATCACATCGATTTGCTGAGCATACCTCTCAGAGGGTTTTGCCGGAATTCAGAAAGCTGGAGTGGATCAGACCAGCAGCAGAACACCAAACAGTGACCATGACCATTTTTTTGGTACAAGTTTGGCTTTGGGAAGTGCTTTGGTTCTTCTTCTTGACTGAGCGGGTCGTCACCAGTTGTATAAAATCCACTTTTTGTCACATGCCACAATCTAATCTAGAAATGGTCTGTTTTTGCCTACAAAAAGAGAAGACGACACTTCGAAAGGACAATTTTTTTGATTTTCGGTCAGCTCATGAGGCACTCACTTATCGACCTTTTCCACCTTTCCAATTTGCTTCAAATGCCAAATGACCATAGAATGGTCGATGTTGAGGTCTTCGGCAACTTCTCATGTAGTTGTAAGATGACCAGCAACAATTGGTTGTTGTCAACTTCTGAGGACGGGCCACTGCGTACTTCATCTTCAAGGCTCTCCTCTCCTTTGCAAAACTTCTTGAACCACCGCTGCACTGTACGTTTGTTAGCAGTCCCTGGGCCAAATGTGTTGTTAATGCTGCAAGTTGTCATCACTGCTTTGTGACCCATTTTTTTTGTTGTTTTTGTAGTTGTTTTTCTAATTTTTTTTTTATTTCAGTATATTACAGGGACCCATTTTGAACTCAAATAAAAAAATTGCTCAAATTTGCTTTCTGTCTAACATCACTTCCATAGTCTAAAATAAATATAAAATAAACAGCAAGTAACAAGTCATTAGCAAAAAAAAAACCTGAGAAATGCACATTAAAATGATATATAACACAACCACATTTAAGAATGTATTCCATTTACCAAATAGAAAATTTCAACAATGCTAAAACTGCAATTACTTTTACACCAACCTATCAGGAATGAATAAAGTGTGGAAAAGGGAAATCATCAACTAACAAGCTAATAAAGGGAAAAAATAGAAAAACATAATGAATGCAAAAGTAGTCAATAAAAAAACAAAAAGTGAGCATAGAACAGATAGGACAAATAGAAAACAAATATAGTCACCCTACACTGCCATCAAACATTGATATTATTCCTTGTATCTAACTGTATATTTGTACCTTTTAACTCAATTCTCTTTGTCCTCCTCCCTCTCCCATGAGATACACTCTAAATATAAAAGCACAGGAATTTTGAATGGGAATGGTTAGAAAATATATATATTATGAAAATACTAGCCAAAAGAAAGCTGCTGTGGGCATAAAAATATCAGAGAAAACAGTCCAGAAGCAATTAAAAAGGAAAACTAGAGTTAAAGAGTAAAATATTATAATAAAAGGTCAGCAATATAATTATTTAACTATCCTAAATGTGTATGTCCTGAAAATATAGTCTCAAAGTATAAGGACAAATTTGACAGAATTAAAAGCCAATTTAGAGAAATCCACAATCACAGCAAAAGAGTTTATCACTCCTCTTTCAGTAACTCACAGACTACCCCCCAAAAATCGCTAACGATACTGATGATTTTAAAAAACATAAGTAATAAACTTAACATAATTGAGATTTTTGTAACAATGTACTTAACATCCATAGAATACACATTCCTTTTAAGTTCACAGGGAATATTTGCCCAAATATATGTTGAAAAAAACTTTTAGGAAACAAAGAACACTAATTGTATTTCAAACTTTTCTGGAAAATAGAAACAGAGGAAATATTTCCCAATCAAATGTATAAGACCAGCATATAACCTTGATACCAAAACCTATAGAGAGTGCTATATAGGAGAAAAAATTTACCAGTCCAATTTCTTATTGAATGCAAATGCAAAAATTCTAAACAAAGTATTAGTAAATTAAATCCAATGATAGGTAAAAAAGATAATGCAGTATAGTTAAGTTGGTTCATTCTAGAAATACAAGGTTTAATGTTTGAAAATCAATGTTAGTTGAATTAAATGGTATTTAATAAAAATTCGAATCACATACAGAACCAGCAGCAGCAGCAATAGCTGCAGCATTTTAACTTCTAACAAGCTAAGGAGGGTAATTTTCTTAATCCATAAAGAGTTTTTATAAGAAATCTACAAGAAACATCTTGTTTAGTGGTGAAATATTAAAAGCTTTCACCCTGAGACCAGGAAATAGAAAAGGATGTTTGCTAATATCACTGTCATTCAACATTTTACTGGGAGTAGTAACCAGGACAATAAGGCAAGAAAAATAAATAATAAAAACTGGAAAAAAAGAGAAAATTGTCATTATTCTCAGATGACATGATTATGTTTACATTATAGAATATTTAAAAGATTTGACAGATAATCTATTAAAATTAATAAGTGATTTCAGCAAAGTGGCTGAATGCAAGGTCAATATACAAAAATAAAATGTATTTCTATATACTACTGAACATAATATCAGAAACATCAAATACACTGGAATAAATCTTACCAAAAATGTATAAGACCACTATGAAGAAAGTCTTCATGGTTTTTTGCTAATGCACATATTCTGAGAAGCTTTGTATATTTTATTTTTGTCAGTACCATCAGAAAGAACAGAAACTGGTCTTCATTAATATAAGTCATTATGAAATAGTATTTTCCATATATAAAGTTTATTGTGAACAAATTCTGTCTAGTGAGAAAACTAGGCTTCAATTCACTCACCTCTTCAAAAATCAGGTAAACTAAATTTAATTTTGAAAAACTTAAGAAAGACATTTACACTGGAAAGTGAATTAGAAAGGCTTTGCATATAAAAGATAAGTGTATTTTAAAAGTGTTTAAATTGTTTTCAAGAGCTAGTTGTTTTATTAAACATAAATAAAAACACTTTTTTTCCTGAAAATAAATAACAGACTTTATGAGGAAATTTCAAAGAAGAAATAGTTTAATTCTGTTGAATATTTGAGATTTGAGAGGCAAAAGAGTCTGTGAAATAGTTGTAAATTTTACAGTTATATTAATACTGTCTACACATCAATTATAACATATATTGATCCTGACATTTGTAGAAACATGCTCAGCAGAATGTTTCAAAACAAGGAGTTTCTGATCTTTGCAAAATAATGTTGAATTTTTAAAGGCTTCTTTTTAATGAGGTATGACTATACTTAGGAAAGTAATTCAGATGTAATAGTGTTCTGTCTTTACAATAACTTCATTTTCATAGTCATTGATGCAATTTTCATGAATTCATAATTCAGTAAAGCAATAAAATTTAGAGACTTTCAATGAATTATGTTTGACAGAAAAAATGAAGAAAATATATAAAATAGATTTTGTCTCCTGACTGAATTTTGAAAAATATTGTACTATCGATCATCAAAATATTTAACTCTTAGAATTGGGGTGGAATGTGGTAATACCATTCATATTTTAATTTTCTAGCAACACATTAAAATTATTAGAAATAAATTATTATACCAGTTATTGTGAGAAGGTATCTAGTCAAAGAAAAAGTTGATTTAGATACAATAAATACATTCTTATGCATATTTTTAAATTATTTAGTAATGGAATGTCTACAGTTGATGCCATTTTTTGTTACCACAGCCTGGATCTACTGTAGAGATCTTCCCTGCTCTGGGCCATTCTTAAAGCAGGAATAGTATTTCCAAGTATGGACTATGCAGTCTAGAACCTAAACAGGTTTACCAAGTCATTCTTCCTAGTGGTGGAAACTGCTAGAAGCAATAACTTATCCTTTACTTTGGAGGTGATGTCCCATTATGCTCTAGTTTATTATAGTTCTAAAAAAATTCACTGTTGTGGTGAGCCACTGAAACTTCGTAGGGTTTATCTCCCAACATCACATCCTTGTTTATTTCTCATGGGCCTAAATTAAGTGATGCAAAAAGTTAACTAGGCCCCATTAACACATCTGATATGTAATACTACCATGAATACAATGATCAGGGTATATACCTCATGATCAGGATTTTTGTTTGTTTATTTTGTTTTTGTAGAGACGGGGTCTCTCTATTTTGCCCAAGCTGGTCTTGAACTTCTGGCCTCAAATGATCCCCCTGCTTCGGCCTCTCAGAGTGCAAGAATTACAGGTGCGAGCCACATGATGAATTTTTAAGAAATATAAGTAGAACTTTGAAAAAATAATGATTATACCAGTAGATGCAGAAAAATAGGGATAATATCCATCTGCTCCATGTTTGTTTGACATAGGCTGTTTTCTAACATAATTATTTTTTAAATTATGTAATTATAGCATTTTTAGAAAATCTGTTTTATAACATATGTCTTTTATAGTTATATTAATTTATATCCCATCCATTTACAAAAAGGGTTTAAGGCAGCTCATTTATAATTGGGTAGATAGTGCAAAAGCAGTTAAAGATAATTTTATGTCATTAAAAATTCCATCACCTTGGCCCGGTGCGGTAGCTCATGCCTGTTAGGAGGCTGAGGGAGGAGGATCTCTTGAGCTCAGGAGTTCGAGACCAGCCTGAACAAGAACAAGACCCTGTCTCTACCAAAAATAGAAAAATTAGCTAGATGTGGTGGCCCACACTTATAGTTCCAGCTACTAGGGAGGCTGAGGTAGGAGGATCACTTGAGCCCAGGTCTTTCAGGTTGCAGTGAGCCTCGATGACACTACTACACTTACCCAGGGCAACAGAGTGAGACTCTGTCTCAAAAAAAAAAAAAAAAAATTCTATCATTTTTCTGTCATGGTGCACTGAGAAGAAGGCAGTATCAACTTTGTTGTATTTTTGCCAAAAATACATGATCTCAATTTAATGAGAAGGAACTATATAAGAACCACAAATTCAGAGACATTCTACAAAATAATTTGTCACTACTCTTTAAAAGTATCAAGTTTGGAAATCACAAAGAAAAACTGAGGAAACATTCCAGTTTAAAGAAGACTAAAGAAAAATGACAACTAAATACAACCTGTGATCCTGTACTGGATCTCAGACTACAAATAGGACATTCATAGGACAATCTGAAAATTTAAATAAGGTTGATTAGATCATAGCTTTGTACCAAGGTTAATTCCCCAATTTTGGTCATTGTATTGTAGTTAAATAAGATATTAACCTCTGGTGAATCTGGCTGAAGGGTACAGAGGCACTCTTCTAAATACTCTATGACCACCTTCACACATTGTACAAGACTGCAGGGCAAATGAAGATGTTAGGGAATTAGTAGGATTCTTCTCTAATGCTATTTGAAAAACAATCTGTAACTTAGTGTCAACAAGATAAATATCTTAGAAAGTGGTTTAGCTCCAAAATAGTGTACTAAAAATATTTTAAGACCAGTATTTATATGTTGTAGTTGGTACTTACTTCATCAAATGTAAAATCTTCTAAATCTATTTCTTCATATTCTTCTTCAGATTCTTCATTCTTAATAGCCTCTAGAGCTGTTGTCAGTTTTTTTCGAAAAATAAAGCCCTTCCAAACTGCCTAAACAAAAATTTAAAGTATGTTATACAAGGTTATAGATCAAACCCCAAACCAGATTTCTCTGTGTTATCCCATTAGGAAGATAAAACATCTTAGACCTTAGTTTAATGGCTCAATAATCTGTTTTTTGAACTTTATGTGACACTTAAAACTGCAAGATAAATTAAACGACTGCATGTGTCTAAAGTTCTGAATCTCAGGAGACTTTCCTTGTGGTAAGCAGAAAAGAATCTTTAAAACTCCCTCAACTGCACATGTAGGTCAACCAATCAATTATCTGACAATTCCTCTAGGACCCATTCTAAACTAAGGAGAAAGATACAAAGGAAAACCAGTTTTGCTAATTTTCAAATGCTTATGTTGAGATAAACTAAAACACATTTAGAAAAACATGAACATATATAAATGGCTACGTTAGAGAGGTAGTATCATGGCTCATAACAATTAACTAATTTCGTTTTTAATAAATTGAGTACAAAATAACAAAATTAAAAACATTCATATTCCTCAATAATCCTAGAGTATAAAAAGATTTCCTAACTATAGCTCCAGATACAATGTAGCTTTTAAAAATAAATAAAAACCAAGGGAGAAATGAGTATGTTTTGCATGCTACCATTTATCTATGAAAAATTATATATAAGTAAAGCATACATATTACAAAAACATATATCGAAGTATATACATATATGCAGTCATTTACATTAAAAAACAAAAGTATAAATTATAAAATTAATTTAAAAAATGATTACTTATAAAGGCAAAAAACAAGATAGACGGTATCTTGTAGAAGGTAAACTTTTCTAAATCTACCTTGCTTGTTTTTGACTTTGAATCATACGCATACTTAAAATAATTTAAAAACAAAGTTCAACATATATAAAATAAAAAGAAATACCTAAAAATATATAAATATATAAAATGTTTCATGCTATGAAACAAATTATTTTAAAGTCACTTTAAATACATTTATTTTACTATACCCAGTTGAAATATAATTGAAATTTGACTTCAAAAGATATTTAAAAACAGTTTTTAGTAATCATACTGGAATTTCATTCTGAAAAATATATACAGAGAAGTGAAATATTAAAAACGACCAGACCATTCTATGACTAATAGAAGTCACCTACAATTTCTTCAGCAACCAGCCTAGAAAGCCAAACCATAACCTCTGCAGCAAAGAATCCAGGAAGCTAAATCATCTCTGCAGCAATTAGCTAAGAATGGCCAAGACTTGGTCGATGATCCAGATTCCCTGTTTTTGCCCTGCCTCTATCTCAGGACCAACCAGAGAAAGCCAAACAGAGTCTATGCCAAAGGCAAGTGATAATGGCTGATTCCCTTCCTATAGCATGCTCTGAATAAATAGCCCATTTTTTTCTCATTTGTGTGGTCTTTATTTATTTCCACTGTATATATATGTGTACACACCCACCTACACACACACACACACACACACACACACACACACACACACACAGTGTTGAGGAAGTGAGAGGAAGAAAAAAACAATTATATTAATGTCATTAGAAACTGGGATTTTCTATAGAAAAACACAGATGCAAACATATAATCAAATAAGTGAAAATCCTATAGTCCTAAATGTAGTTCTAAAATATCTCTATTATCCATGATATTTTTTTTCTTAAAAAATATGTGGTTGCAAGCTAAATACATTGAATAAAATCTAAAAATAATGACTATACTAGTAGCAAAAAGTACTCCTAAAGTCCAGATAGGGGTCTCTATACATTATTCCCACTAAAGGAACAAAGGATCTTTGGAGAAATGACTGATTTCAGGCCATGGGCAAAACGTATACTAAATAAACCTGGAACATTGTGTTAAATTAGAAAGCAAGAACAGTTTTAAAGACTACTGGATTGTGTCAAAAAAGCTAACTTGAAGAGACTACCACTGGCCAAATAAGGGACAATTTGGGTAACAATAAGAATAATAACTGTAAAGAAATTAAACACATATTTTAAAAATGTATGCATTCATTATGGTAGTACACATTATAGTGACCTCCAAAGGATGCTAGGAGACCTGATTAATCTAAAAATTGGCAAATAAAAAGTATTAAGCATTTAAACTTTCTTTTCAATATGAACTACACCTCAAGGTAACTAAAGAGTTTATTAATAAATTTTTCTGTATAGACATATTTTAGTTAATAAATGAAGAAAGAGTAATAAAGTATCACCATTTTGCAAACCATTAATAAAATAATTGATCTAGGCGATGTTTATCAACAGCCACTAATATTCCCAAAAGAGAGGCACCAGATATTATGTTCCTCGTCATTATAATGCACACCACGACCTATGAAAGATTCTTGCTAAAAAACAAAACCTGCATGAGGTCAAACTTAGATTAGATTGACTTAGTTAAGTCTTAGTCAGATCTTACTGTCATTTGCAGAAGACAAGAAACATGTTAAATGATGTCATGAGGATGCAGTTGGCAAAATTCAGGAAGTAGAAACTCTACAGTACAAATGACCTGGTTTCTTCAATAAATAAACTGCACAAAAAACAAGGGGGTTGCTATACATTAAAGGTCTTAGGCAACATATGAAACCAAAGGCAAAGTAATGACCTGATTTATATTTTGATTAAGAAAAATCTGTGAAGAAATATTTATAAAATGGTAGAAGATACTAGAATACTGATACTTGGTGATATTGAAAAATAATTGCCATTTTTAATGTTGGCAATGTATTGAAGTTATATTTAAAACAATAGGTCTTACATACATTCACACTAAAATATATATGAAAGAATGGAATAACTTATTTCAAATAATCTAGTGATCAGGAGGAGGGAGACATGAATTAGTTATAAGAGTCAATACTGGTCAGTAGGTTCAACTCATGTTGAAGGTGAGTACATGGGTACTTGGAGCTTTTCAATATGTTTGAAATATTCTATGATAAAATGTTTAGAAAATCACAGTGTTAAGTTTTTTTTTCTTACAATCGACATAATCATGTGAAGTCAGAAGTCAAGCTTTCCTGCTTAAAATTATGTACCCTTTCAAGCTTCTTTTCTTGGTTGTTATTCATAATTTCCAAAAATTATGAATATGATCACTATTTCTGATGGAAATGCAAAGGAACAGTATTCTGTCATATTGTGTATCATATATTAAATACAAACCTGGGGCAATAAATAAGTAGCATGAATTTTGAAATTTATTGAATGTCTCTTATATGCTATGCACAGATGATAGAGCAGGCACTAAAACAGACAAAAATCTCTATGCATAAACTTTCCATTCTAAGAGGAGTAGAGATTGAAAAATGAATTAGTGACAAGGGATGGGGAGCATTAGTGAGGGATTGCTATTTTAAGTAAGGTATCTGCAGAACCATCCACTGTGCAGCTAACATTTGAATATATATGCATAATGAATTTCATGGGCCACCAACCTAAGGGTAAAATCTGCAAGGAAAACTTAATAGCCTACATGCTATTCCTTATATTTTTGCTCTGGCTCAAAATTAGAGGAGCAAGGTTTTTGCAGTGGTCCGCAACTGCTGTTTTCTATGCATTCTCTCACTCTTGTTCTGGGGCCAATTGGTCTTGCACCACTCAGGTAAATCAGAAGCCATGCTGTAGTCTCCACTGCTGCCAACATTCTCAGGGCTGTGGTTCTGGGCAGGAGTTGGAAGATGCTGATACAGGCAGACATATAGTGCCTCAGTACCACTACTGTATCTGGAGCTACAGGCTTTGATTTTTTTTTTGTCTAATGTCGTCTTCTCTTCCTCACCTATCATGCCCCACCCCTTTATACCAACATAATGACAAAACATCAAGATTAGGTATAAACCTCGTGAAAACAGGCTAGAAAGGGCAACATTTAATTCAGGTCTTCAGTGATATGAGCAAAAGGATTGATACACTACGGCTCACAATGGATCCAGTCCAAATCATCAGGGCTAGGACTTCTACAAAGCTCCAGACTATAACACATAGTGTGTTTTTTCTGGTGTGACAAACAGAGATATCTCCCTTGTCAATCTGCTTAGAGTCAGGAATTCAAGTCCCAGCCATCTCTACTCAATTTATCAGAAATAATAGTAATGAATATATGTTGGTAAGTAATGTCCATATTATTCTTCTAATTTACTAATTTGTCAAAGTCACAATTTTTCTCCCAATAATCCATCTATGATTAATTTATCTCTTCTTTTTCCTCACATATTCAAATCAATTCTCTGGACTGGCAATTCTATCTTTGTTGGACATATATGACACATTTTTTTTCTCCAACTACCATCAACTCCTGCCTGCCGCCTGCCCCCAAATATACTATATATTTGTTCTTTGTTAAAATCTCACACATCTCTGACCATGTTACTCCTATATTTTAATATTAATATTATAGTTATTATGGTAGTCTAGTTGCATTGCAATATTATTATTCCAGTAACATGAAATCCTATGTTCTTTTACTTCCACTGTCCTTTATACCAGGAATGCCACTCTCTTACATATTTACATTGAGTTGTGCTATGTCTCAGTGTGTATCTCACATCCTTTAAGTTGAGGTAAAAAGAGTGCTGTAACAAATAGATCCAAAAATGTATAATAACTCAAAAACCATTGTTTATTTCTTAATCACAAAACAAATACTGAGAGAGTAAACAAGTTAAAGAGGACAGCACTTAAGTATGAAATCAATCAGATATCCAGAGTTTGCAATCTCTTTAATTTCAACAAGAATGCCCCAAAGGCTGTCTCCATTTCAGCCAAACAGAAAGGGAAAAGAATATCAAGGAGTGTCTGTGGGAGGTTTTATGGGGCCTACACAGAAGTGGCACACATGTCTTCCACTCACATTCTATTGAATAGAACTCATAAAAAGAGCCAGAGTAAACTGCAACGGAAGCTGAGAGATTTAGTCTGGCTACATGCCAGGAACAGGAGAAGAATATAGGTTTTGGTGAACAGAGAGGTCTCTAGCACACCCTTCATGAAATTTCCTTTTTAATCCTTCTAAAGCCCAGGCTCTTTCTGCTGTATCATGCTCTGCTCCCCAGGATATTTAGGCAGTCTAGAATTCGTATTTTAAAATTAATCATTTAAGAAACTAGCTGATTACTCCCAGAAGAAGAGAAAATGACTTCAATGATCCTAAATCATTGACAAATCACTTCAATGATTCTAAACATGATGCACAACAAAAGAAACTTATTCTAAGTTACAAAGAAAGGCTAAATTATGCTTTATTTTGTTACAGATACAAAAAGCTCAACCAAAGGACATCCAAAAGAGATATCAGTCATTGAACTAGACTGTTTCATAAGGTAATGAACTTATTATTGAGAGGAATGAAGCAAAACTTGAATAGTCATTTACTATCAGTGCTGAAAAAATGTATTGCTTATCCAATAATAACAAGAGGGAGTTTGGAATCTATGGCATCTGCATTCCTTACGTGGCAGAATAATACATTTGGAGATAGAAACCAAAGTTTCTTTCTTTTTCTCAGAGTTTCCTTGAATCAGTTGCTCTCTCCTCACTCCAACCACTATTAGGCAGCTGTAACAATTTTGTCTATGCAATGTTCTCAGGGGTAGTAAAGAGAATTAGGTAAAATGAAGTACTGGATATATTCATTAAAAACATAGCAGAAGTAATTCTATTGAAAACTATCATTTTAATAGTGAAAGCTAGGAACTAAAGAGAAATGGCAATCTTTCTTTTTTTCTTAACTTTAAGGCTATTTACTCTTTCACTTGCATGTGCCAAACACCTTGAAGACATTCCTGACTCCTCCCTATCTTTCATGCACCATAGCCCCATGAACTAATATTATCAACTATACTTCCAAAGTATATATACATACCCTTAGGGTAAATCAATATATATTCTGGAATGTGATCTTCTCACCACCTGCACTACTAATTTCCTGGTCCATGCCACCATTATTCCCTGTCCAGATTATTGCAATAGCCTCCTAACTGATTCTGCTGCTTCTACCCCTGCCTTCTAACAGTATAATTGCAACATAAAGTAAATTTGACCATGTTAGTCTGCTGCTCAAATTCCTCCAATGTCTTCCCATATCATTAGGAGTAAAAGCCAAAGTCTTTATAATGACCTATGATTTGTTCTATTCTTCTCTTCATCACTCTCCAGTCACACTGGCTTCTTGCTGCTCCTTAAACACTCAGTATGTTACCAAATCAAGGGTCCAATACTCCTTTGCCTGGAATATTCTTTTCCCTGATATCCAATGGCTTAGTTTCTCACTCCAGAGTCATATTTTCTGGTCTTCTATATCCATCCTACCTAAAATGATAAATGTCCCTTTAATGTTCCCATACCAATTTTTTTTTCTGATTTATAAATTCCTCCTTAGTGTTTATATCTAACACATTACCTGCATATTCCAACATAATTTAAGCTAGTATGATTTTGTGCCAAATACTTGCTGAATGAATAAATAAAGGGAAATGCTAAATTTTTGTTTAATTACTATCATTCAATTCAGGTATAATACCATGAATTTATACAGACCTTATTTTATGTATTTATTTAGTCTGTTTGCCTTCTCCACCAGAATGTAAACTCCATGAGGGCAGAAATATTATCTGTTTTGTTTGAAGTTTTATTTCCTGAGCCTGGAACAGTACCTGACAAATCATAGATTCTAAAAATAAATTGATGAGTGAATAAATACAAAGATGAATGTGATTAATTTGAACTTCATTTCAAAATCTAGTCTTGGTGAGGTTGAGTCAAGTCTATTAATTACTTGCTTTCTGAATTTTTAAATAAAATGGTATTTGAAAGACTTTACCAATTATTTTGGTAGATCTTTTGGTAGACATACTTTTAGAAATAGCTATCAATTAGGCCACGTAAGATTTGCTTGGCTAATCAAATGTTAGAATTAATAGATGTAACAAATGACACATCTGACAATAAATTTTAAATATAGTTGTGTGATTCAACTTTATAATCAGTCATTAAGACAGTATTTCTGATTTAAGGACTATTCCTTCAATCTAAATACTAAGAGGAGCCCCACCAAATGGCAGCTAATCTGCAGCCAACATGTCATAAGTAAGAAATAAATCCATGAATTTGTAAATCACTGAGATTTGGAGGATGTTTTTTTGTACAGAATAACCCATGAAAATGACTAACATATCTTACATGACTATGTTACTAAAAGATTGAAATTAACCTGAATAAGAATAGCAGACTTCTCCCTCTGTTCTTGGATATTCACAATATTTTCTCTTTTTTTGTTCTTTAAAATAATCTGATTCTTGATGCAGGAATTTGGCAGGGGTCCTGCTGCAGCCGTATGTAGCCTTGTAAAGAAATGAATCTGTCTGCGCACAATGTAACCACGCCAGCGTGACTGGATTACCACAGCTGCCATACTGTTAAATAAGAGAAAACATTTTTATTGTCCGTAAATACACAGTTGTAGATAAGAGGTCGTCATAAGTTATATTTTAAACGTGGACCACATCAAGTGTCATTTAAAAATAAGACAGCTTTTTTTTTCTACTATAGTTATGAAGTAAAAAAAGCACTGAAATCTTCAAATCTGAAGGCGAGAAATGGGCCAGTAGTTTAGGGAAAGACGTGAGTATAAGGGAGTTTTGTTTGTTTTTATTAAGGGAGGAGCTATTACAGAGATTTTGTATGTTACTGAGGATATTTGTCCAGAGAGTCCAGAGAGAGGAGCAAAACGTTATGATGTGGAAGAGAGCAGACCAATGCAGGAGCCAATGTTGACCTGGAAAGAGAGGTTGAACTCTCGTTCATTGAAGAGTTAGCCTTGGAGAGTGAGAGGAAGGAGGCCTCCTTCACTATCAGAGGAAGGATACTGTCAGGTGCTCACCAGTTTCATTTTCTTCTCTGCCCACAGACAAATATTTAAATCATACTCTTACAAACTCAGTAGTAAATTCTAATGTTTTCCAACCTATACCTTGTACACCTATTTGCCAATTGCAAGCACTGAATCTATCAATACTGTGTATTTTCCATATTCCTCTAGGTTGTCCAGCAATATTAGCAAAATTTGAATATAAATGTACTTTGATTATAAGTGGGTTCTTAGTGTGTTTAGTCATTTAACTCTTTCTAGTTGGAAATATTTTTCTTTTTCCACACAGATTATTGCAGGAATATTATCAAGGCATAGAGTATAGTCAATGCACTAACTATTCTGTCTTAATCATTTTTCAAAATTCCTGAGTTTGGCTTAAAAGATATATAGAGGAGAAGGGATTGTTGGCCTATCTTCATTCCCCAGTAATCCCTGAAATAGTTTTCAATAATTTTGTAATTGCCAAACCCAATGGATTTTCTTCCTTCCTCATACTATTGGGTTTAAGGCAAAGTGGAATTAAGTGATAAATTACTAGATATGACCACAGATATTTTCTCATAGTAATATATTTGTGAGAAATTATGAAGGAATGATGTAATTATTTTCTATTGCTGTTTTGCTTAATTATTGTTATTACTATCATCATCATCCTCACCATCATAATCACCATTTTACCTAAAGCCAGTAGAAGCCTTTAATCTATTTTGCTATGAATAGAAAATTGAAGTTAATGGCTAAAACTTCTAATCTCATATAAAATGAGTATTTCTAGTATTTGGAAAAAACTATTTATGTTCTAATAAATCATTTCCTTCTAGGGTAAACAGAACCTTGTAAATGTTGCTATGGATTTAATTCATACTGGTCATGCAATCATCCATTCATTCCTTCATCTCTTAAACAAAAATATGTTAGGGGATTTCAGAGCACTTTGGGTGATGAAGACAAGAATCAGAAAACCTTTGCAATGTGTAACCAGTAAAGAATGAAAGGCTTGTGAGAAAACACATCTAACCTAAGACAGCAGGTTACAGATACATAACAAGTTTCACTGACTGTAATTGTAGATTTCTTCTAAAGTCATTAATTGCTTGAATTTCTCAGCCTAATAGCATCAAAGTTTCTCATGGAAAACAAAAACAAAAGGTAGATGAGGGATATTTTCTTCAGTGACTGCTTTTCACTACATTCAGAGCAGATAAAGAAGCTGAATTTAAGGTTTTCTAAATGTAGAGTGCTCATCAGGTTGAGAAAAACAGCTCTATCACTATCATCATCATCATCATCTTTTTTTTTTTTTTAGCAAACATTATAGTGTCAAAGGTGTCCTTAGCATAAGAGCATATGTAAATCATGCTTAGAAAACTACCATACAACTGAAAAGTGAATTTCCTAAGTCAGTGCATGGCCCAGGTACAGCAAGAGGGTTCACATTTTCTTTCCCCTTTATTCTTTAGGTCTTTACTTACCCACATTTTTCAGTTCTTCCAACTTACTATCTTCATTTGGCTATTTTATTTATGATTGATGAAGAAGTTCTAAATGTTTATATGAAATTTCAGTAAGCAACACGTGCCTATTTGGAGCAAAGACTCCAAATTCAATAAATTAGTAAAATATAAATCAAGAAATATTAAAGCCACTTTAAATAAATATTTTAAAAATTTACATTAGTAAATACACCTTAGTTTCAGCACATCAAACTATTTAACATAGCTCCCAGAAAAGAAAGCACTGTTTATACTGACAACTTCTGAAAGAAGACTGGGAAAATCAAGATTAACTACCATGATTTTCTGACTTCTGCCTTATTCAGCATCAGTCATTGTAAGAGAAGCTGAATCTGATCATTTTCTTTTCTTATATTGGCTTGACAATAAGGCCGAAAGTAAAAGGAACAAAAAGGTTACAGGCCAAAGTAACAAACAGTCTTTGCTGATTTAATAAACAATGTCAGCCATTAATTTTCTAAAAGTGTTTAATTGTTGTAGGGGGGTTTATGTGATTAATCACAGAAAATATTGCCCTACCTTCCAGACCTCTTATGCCAAAGAAAATTATAACACACACATTCAAATACTTGCATAAGTATTTAATGCTTATTAAACGTTTACCAGATAATTCATAAAGTATTTTAAAATCATTTTTAGAATATAATATTATATTTTATTTTTCTTTAAATATCATTTTAATGATTTAGAAATTGAAAGGCAGAAAAAATAATTTCACATTTACTCATTTTAAATTAAATAATACTAGACTATAAATCAGAACCTGACAAAATCGAACCAAATTAATCTGTACTATAATTGATAATTTGTATACATCATGAAAACATAATTAAAGGAATTATAATAATATGAAATATAACAGTGATTTAAATCCTTTAGCTAGTTATTATTTGGTACCATTGATTAAGATAATCCACCAAAAATAATAAACATATACCTGTAAAAGAAAAATGATTAATAATGCTTACATTTTTTCACTATGTTCAATATTTTGGTGATTCTTTGGAAGAGAATTTGTCATTCTTGTTTCTGTAAACGGGATTCTTCTGGTGGGGATGCTGCTTTCTTTGCTGTCATCTCTCTTCTGGTCTACTAATTTTTCCTGATTTCTTTCTTCCATATCTTCACGTGTGGAGAAGCTGCTTAATGGAGAATGACTAGAACCAGAGTTCATCCACTTCTCAGAAACACCTGGTGGGTCCAGTTTATTTTCGTTTGCCTTAGAGTAGGACAGTCTATTTTGCAGTGTGTCGTCACTGTTTGTAGAGGCCGAATGATTTTGCTGGGCTTCTGACTCATCTCTTTTGATGACATTTACAACCTCATGTTCATGTGCTTGTCGGCATTCATTACTAAGTGTCATCAACTTCTTAAAATAATCACAGAGATTTTCTGCAATATCCAAGGTGAATACATCTCTGAACAAATAAATGATGAGGACATTTAATAGTAAGAATTATATCAGTAAATATTAAAACCTGTATAGGTTTTGAAATTTTCACCATATGGCCTAAAATGAACATTGAACTTTACTATAACATTCATTACAAATTATTTATTTCTAGTTGTTTATATAAAAATTAATCTCATTTCTAACATAATTTGAAAATATTTGTTTAGTTAATTTAGATCCATCAGTCCAGACAAAATGTCTGCAAGTTTTAGGACCATTTTTATTTTAGGTATTTTTGGTACAAATGAATGAGAAAAATCCATGCTTTTACTACCATAAACATGAGAAATCATGGTTGCCTAAATTTGGAAAAGTTATTTATGAAATAAAGTTAAAAGTGCTTTCTACATGACTTTTGCCACACAAAATATTTATATTGGACTTTTAAACAAAGAACTTCTATTACGGGAAAGTTTGTATTCCCACTTTTCTCTGGAAAAGTAATCTATTGCAAAGAGAATTTAAATACTTTAAGACATAAATGGTTATGATTCTCATGAACAATTGTTGGATTTCTATCTTATGGACATTAAGACCTGTGTAATTAATCACTTCCATGTTTGCTAGATTTGAAGCTCTGGATAACAAACCTTATTCTTAGCTATATTTTTTTTATTTTTATTTCCATTTTATTTTTTAAAAATTGTACTTATTTATAATTTATATTTTCTGGTTATTTAATATATAGCCACAAGATGCCTTTTTCCCTCCAACACAATACAGTACATAAAAATGTAAAAAATTAATCATAGCAAACAAAATGAAAATTATAATTATTTCCTAAAATATAGAGACAATTAGATAGTTCCTACGTTCACCAATGTAATTATTAGACATTACTATAGGTGCTCCAATATACTTTCGATATTCTGTATTTCATTTGTTTTGATAGCTGATAATGCAAAAAAGTTTCATTTCAATATTAGGATATCAAATCTTCATGACTAGGTGTTAGATTTACCACCACTTATGCATTAAACATATAAAATATAGCCAACTTTCCATTTTCAATGCTATAATGAAACTTAAGTCACAATGACAATAAATAGAATCTAAATTTCAACATGAGGGATGTCAAAGGTCACCTTTACATGCAAAGTTGTGCATTACTACACATGCACAAGGAAATATTAGTTTAGATTGCACAAAGATAAATGTAAATAACCTTAGTATTTGTTAAAAGTAAACACTATAACAACTGAAATTATTTCTAAAGATGTGAGTCTTTTTAATCTGAATAGACTACATTCAAAAATATTTAAACAGAAAACCAATGTTTACATAGGACAATCACGTATGAAAGTATAAATAGTAATAGATAATCAAGTAATGAAATTTAGACATTTGGAAGCACATATTATTATTCCAGTTACAATGAAGAGTCATCATAAGTGAAAAAATATGAAATCATTTTCTTTTTCTATTTGCATTTTCTGGAGCATTGTAAATTTAAAAATACAGTTACAGACATACCAGCTATAACTCACTTATTGCCATTGTAGTGCATTCAGAATTCAAGGTGAGGAATAAAATGTTCTTTCTTCAAAATTTGATTATAACTGACTCTCAACTTCTGTCCTCTGAATGTGTGCAAGTGTTGACTGCTTTTCTCCACCGAGCTTCCATACTACCTTAATATATAAATATATGTGTACTACAGGACAATATCTTAATATATAACATGTGTTACATGTCTTTTATACTTGCTTTACTTCATTTTAACTGTTCATTTATTTAATTTTCTCTTATGTTAATCCGCTAACAGATTAATTTTATGTTAATCTGTTATTCTTTGAGGATAGTCTTGCCTACAATAAATTTACCACTGATTAATTGAGGACTGATGGAATGAATGTTTGTCTTTTGTCTGGAAGCTATGCTCACGCTTTCATTTATCTAACATTTTAACATTTACTGTTTTAAATTATGTTCAAAATACATATTCATGTATTTAAAAGAATAAAAAATGGTGCCCAGAAGTTTTTTTAAAAGGTAGAATATCCTCAAAACACAATGTTCTAATCTAAAAATATTATTATGTTAATCAGAATATTTTTAAATCATATATATAAATTATATTATTTATTTTAAATACAACAAGGGAAATATAACAATCTTACCCTTTTCCAGTGATATAGTTTTCAATTAGTAAGTTGAATTTTCGAATTTGAGACTGACAAAGTGTTAGGAAATGTGCTAATTCTAGTTGATAGTATTCTTCAGTGCGGTTTTCTGAATAAGGGTTTAGTGTATCACCATTGAGGATTCTTAGAGCAGGTAGCATTTTAAGTAGAGAATGCCTATTGAAAATAAGAAAAAAGTGAATAGTCTTGAGAAGTACAGTTTGTATCTAAAATAACCATATGCCTATCACATAAATAATATAAGCATACAGTATATATCTCAGAGAATATGATTGATTTTGTAGAGAAAACGATACAGTTAAATTTGTTTTAAAAAATCTAATATCATGTCACATACAAAGTAAATTTTAAAGTTCTTGACATACATGTAACCATTTTCTTCTAAAACATAAATGGGAGATTCAAATTTAGAAACTCAGGCAGGAATTTGGAGTATAAAAAGGCTACATTACAAAAAGACTAAAAATGTTAGATACACTCTTTTAAAAAGAAGATAATTACAATAAAGTTCCTGCGAGCTGCTGTTTTTTCAGAAATAGAAGTGAATCCTGATTGTTTCTCTTAGTAAAATACAGGGAGAGAAGGACTAAACAAGAGAGGTAGGAGATTACCCTGTTTTTCATAATCTGGAACATCTAAAGTTATGCTTTTCCCTGAATCTCGCTAAGGGTTATAATAATCAAAATCTTCAAGGTATGTGCAATTGAAAAGAATTGCTGTAAAAATCCAGGTCACACAGCAAAAACTTTCCCTGAAGCTCAGCCATTTGAAAGTACTTGACCAAACCTTTTACAAGGAGAGTGTAGGCCTCTTTTCATAAGGCTGCTAATGGTTACAGAGGCAAAGTGCACGTCTTGGATAAAGTCAAACCCCTAGTTAAAAACAAAAAGTTCCTACGAGGAAACTACAAAACTATAAAAGACATCAAAGAAGAACTAAATAAATGGAGAGACATCTCAATGGAGAATTTACGGATCAAAAGATTCGATATTGTCAAAACGTCATATTGATCTATATATTCAAATAAAGCCCAATCAAAATTCAAGCAAGGTATTTTGTGGATATCAACAAACTGATTCTAAAGTTTATATAGAGAGGCAAAAGATCCAGAATAGTCAATTTGATACTGAAGAAGGAGAACAAAGTCAAAAGATTGACACTAATTAATTTCAAGACTTAATATGAAGCTATAGTTATCAAGACAGTATGATATTGGTGAAAGAATAGACAGATATATAGAACAGAATAGAGAGCCCAGAAATAGATCTACATAAATGTAGTTGACTGATCTTTCACAAAGGAGCAAAGAGAGTACAACAGAGCAAAGATAATCTTTTTAACCAGTGGTACTAGAAAAAGTGAACATCTACATGCTAAAACATGAATCTAGAGAGTCCCTACACCTTTCACAAAATAGAAACTCAAAATGGATCATAGAACTATAAAACTCTTAGAAGACAACACAGCAGAAAACCTAGATACACTTGGGTATAGTGATGACCTTTTAGATAAAACACCAAAGGTATGATCAATAAAAGAAATAACTGATAAGCTGGAGTTTATTAAAATTAAGAACTTATACTCTGTGAAAGACAATGTTAAGAGAATGAGAAGAAAGCCACAGACTGAGAGAAAATATTTGCAAAAGACATATCTGATAAAGAACTGTTATCTAAAATTATAATACAAAGAAAAATTAAAAGTCAACAATAAGAAAACATACAAACTAATTAAAAATTAGGCCAGAGAACTGAACAGATACCTCATTAAAAATATATACAGATAAGAAGTCAGCATAAAAAGATGTTCAACATTATATTCATCAGGGAGTTGAAAATTGAAATAACAATGAGATACCACTACACTAACCTATTAGAATGGTCAAGACCCACAATACTGACAACACCAAATGCTGGTAGGGATGTAAAAGCAACAGAGATTCTCATTTATTGCTGGTGAAATGTAAAATGATACAGTCTCTTTGGAAGATGTTTGGCAATTTCTTGGAAAACTAAATATTCTCTTACCATATGATCCAGCAATAGCTCTCCTTGGTATTTACTCAAATGAATTAAAAACTTATGTCCATGCAAAACCCTGAAGACAGATGTTTATATCAGCTTTATTCATAATTGCCCCAACTTGGAAGCAACCAAGACTTCCTTCAGTAGGTGAAAGGGTAAATAAACTGCAGTAAAAATAGACAATGGAATATTATTTAATGCTAAAATGAAGTGAGCTATGAAGCCAAGAAAAGACGTGGAGGAAACTTAAACACATATTAAGTTAAAGAAGCCCATCTGAAAAGTCTACATACTGTGTGATTCCAACTATGTGACATTCTGAAAAAGGCAAAACTATTGAAACAGTAATATCACTGATTGCCATGGGTTGGTGGGAGACAGGCATGGATAGGCAGAGTGAAGATTTTTAGGGCTGTAAAACTACTCTCTATGATACTACAATGGTAGATACATGTCATTATACATTTGTCAAAACCAATAGAATATACAACACAAAGAGTAAACCTTAATATAAACTATGAACTTTGGTGACAATAATATGTCAATGTAAGTTCATTGATTATAACAAATATATCACTCTGGTGCAGAATTTGTGAGGACAGGATATGTGAGAACTCTTCATACTTTCTGCTCAAATTTGCTGTTAACCTATAACTTCTCTAAATTTTTTTTTATTAATTAAGAAAATGAAAATAACAATCCCTAAACAATAAATGAGGATATCAAGGTGAGATTACTAAAATGCTAAGTTTAAGAAGAAAAACTCCAGGCAGAACCCTGATATCAGTTATTCCTTCTATGTAGACTGCATAGTCTGGGCTGACATATTCATCTATACAAACGCAGTTGTAAAACATAATTTTAGCATGTTTTCTATGAAAGAAGTGGACCATGAAGGCAAGAATGCATTTGGACTCAAGGTAAAGGGGTGGAAATCAATATTTCAAGCAAATGGAAGTCAAAAGAAGGCTGGTGTGGCAGTTTTGATCTCAGATAACTTGGATTTTGAATCAACAAAAGTAATGAAAGACAAAGAGGGTCACTATTTAATGGTGAAGGGTACAGTTCAACAATAAGACATAACAATTCTAAATATGTATGCATCCAACTTAGGTGCACCCAGATTCATAAAGCAAATTCTACTTGATCTAAACAAATTGATAGACAGCAACACCATAATAGTCAGAGATTTCAACACCCCACTGACAGCACAGGACAGATCCTCCAAACAGAAAATTAACAAAGAAATAATGGCCTTAAACAGAACTCTAAAACAAATGGGCTTGACTGTCATTTACATGACATTCTACCCCAAAACCACTGAATACACGTTCTTCTCATCAGCTCATGGGACATTCTCTAAGATTTATCATATTCTAGGACACTAGAGTAGTGTCCTAGAGACACTTTTTGAGACACCTAAGCATGTCTCAAAAAATTTTTAAAAAATAGAAATCATACCATGCATCTTCTCAGATTACGGTGGAATAAAAACAGAAATGAACCCCAACAGAAACTGTTATCTCTACACAAAGTCATCGAAATTAAACAACTTTCTGCTGAAC
>CAUYSK010009811.1:0-47302 GCA_963575035.1 Avahi laniger
GGGGGGAGGAGGGAGGAGGGGACGGATATAGTGTACACAAAGAGTGCAATGCGCACCACGCAATAGGATGGACATATTTGAAACCTGGACTGAGGGGGGGAGGGGGGCAAGGGCAACACACGTAACCTAAACATCTGTACCTTCATATTATGCTGAAATAAAAAAAAAGAAAAAAGAAAAAAGAAAAAAAAAAAAAGAATTGTTTTAGACTTCAGGTTTTTGATTTGGCATGTAAAGGTTCTGAAAGTCATTTTTCCAGTCCACACAACAATAACAAAAAAAGCTGAACAAACTGAAAATCAACAACTCTTTTCAGATGCATCAGAGAACTGAGGTTATACAGCAAATTACTGGTCCCAACAATTGAAGAGACAGGTGAATATCGAGATCACAACATACAGGAGCCAAAGCCCAGGAGCAGAAAACTGCAGGAACCTGTGCCTGGGTGGGAAAACCTAATCTGTAATGTTTAAATTGCTGGAGGCCCAGTGAGGGCGAGTTTTAAGAGTTAAAAACACCAGGAGAGGCCCAGCCTGAGGAAGCCTTCACACTTTTTTGAGTTTTACCTCCAAGAGCCCTATCACATGTTCACAGTGAAAACAGGAAAAAACAAAAATCTTTGCACTTCTGGCAGGGGGAGGGGAAAGGTAGCCATTTTTAAATATACCCAGAGTTCTGTAATCTGTTCATTTTAAGAAAGCCTATCCTGGAGAGAAACTATTTTATCAGAGTCTTATCTGGTCATAGTTGACCATTCTTGGTTCTTGGTGTGCTTTTGGCCAAAGAATGACCAGACACACCAAAGTAAGGCAAGCAGGAGGTGAAGATTATTGAGTAAAGTAATATATGTTCACCACAGACAATGAACAGAACCTCTCATAACAAAAGGGCTCTGATTATGGGGGAGGGGTGTCCTGTTTGATATTACCTAGGCTGGGCCCTCCTCCTGATCCTTCAAACGTCACCATGGAATGACTTTGATGGACAATTGGGAGCTATATAACCTGAGTCTTACTGAGCGTACAGATCTCCCATGGAGCCTCTCTGAAAGCCCATTGCAGGGGTGAACCACAATGTAGATTTAAGCTAATAACATAATAATTAGCCTGAAGTTGTTTAAGGTCACCTTCCAGACCATACTGTCCCTGTGCTGCTTGGCCCATGGGCTAGGGAATCCTCTGCATTATTTTGCAGTTGGCTGGCTAAGTTCTGATTGGCAGATTGGCAGGACGTTTCCTCCTCCAGGTGTGGCAATTGCTCTGGGCACCCACTTTTGTCCCCAGGAGGGCCCACTGTCTACCTGTGTAACCTACAGGGGTTTAATAGAGCCTAACTGATCCGGGGAAAGGGAAATATCCAACCCCAGCCATCTCTAGACTTCCTGTATTCCTAGAGAAAAAAAAAAAAACTCTATTAAGAACCATCTATGAATGTCACAGTCCAGGACACAGGCTTATTAAAAGGCTGAACCCTAATCATAGGACTATTGAATGCTTCCTCTCCCCTACCATACTTCACTGCCACAACAACAGGGCTCCTGTACGAAAACAGGGGAATGCAAATATAACTGAAAGAACTATGCTTGAGAGCATATTTAAGAAGTCTCTTGACAAGTCCAAAAACAACATGGGAGACAAAAATAAGGACACCAGAGGATAGTTTAGCCTCTGAGTTCTACTGGTACAGCAAGCGGTAAGCATAGCCTAACCCCTACTAGATAAATGTAAAACCTCACAGTAAAAGTCTGTTTATCTCATTTCTTTTTATCCAACGCATCATGTTTGGCTTGCAACAAAAAACTACAAGGCATACAAAAATTATAAAAAATCAGTTTGAAGAGACAGAGCAAGAATCAAAACCAGGCTCATATATGGCAAAGATGTTAGAATAATCACACTGGGAATTTTTTTCTGCTTTATTGTGGTAAAATTGAGAAATAAAATATGTATATATTTAGGTTGTTCAGTGTGATGATTTGATATACCTATACTTTGTGAAATGATTATCCAGTCAAATTAACACATCCATCCCTCATATAGTTACCATTTTTTGTGATCTACTCTCTTAGCAAATTTCAAGTATACAATATAGTATTATTAACTAGAGTCACCACGCTGTACATTAGATTCCTAGAACTTAGTCATCTTATAACTGAAGGTTTCTAATCTCTGACCAACATTTTCCCATTTCCTCCACT
This sequence comes from Avahi laniger, assembly GCA_963575035.1. NCBI lineage: Eukaryota > Metazoa > Chordata > Mammalia > Primates > Indriidae > Avahi > Avahi laniger. The sequence continues at coordinate 2,198 of CAUYSK010009811.1, forward strand.
CTCCAGCCCCTGGCAACCAACATTCTACTCTTTGTTTCCATGAATTTGACTTTTTTTAGATTCCACACATAAATGAGATCATATGATATGTCTCTCTGTGCCTGGCTTATTTCACTTAACATAATGTCCTCCAGATTTTATCCATGTTGTTGCAAATGGCAGCATTTCTTTTTTTTCTTGTGACTAAATATTATTCCACTGTATTTATGTGTGTATATATATATATTTTTCTCTTCATCCATTCATCTGTCAATAGGCACTTAGGTTGCTTCCATATCTTGGATATTATAAATAATGCTGTAGTGTAGATGGGAGTGCAGATATCTCTTCAAGATAGTGATTTTATTTCCATCGAATATATGTCTGAAAGTGGGTTGTTGAATCATATGGTAGTTCTAGTTTTAATTTTTTGTAGAACCTCCATACTGTTTTCCATAATGGCTGTACTAATTTATACTCCCACTAACAATGCATGTTCCCTTTTCTCTACTCTCTCACCAATGCTTGTTAGCTCTTGTCTTTTTGATAATAGCACACATTGGGAATTTAAAACAACTGTGACTAACATGCTAAGGGTGCTAATGAAAAAAGTGGGCAGCATGCAAAAACAGATGGCTAATAAGCAGAGAGATGGAAACTCTACGAAAGAATCTAAAGAAAATGCTGGAAAGCAAAAACACTTTAACAAAAAAAATGCTTCTGATGAGCTCATCAATAGACTGGACATAGGTAGAGGAAGAATCAGTGAGTTTGAAGAAATGTCAATAGAATTATTCTTAATCCAAACTGAAGAAAAATAAAAACAGAATTTGTATTTCACACCAACAGAATAGAATCCAGTCTGTAAAATACGAACAATAAAAAAGAAAAATAAATATAATAATAAAATATACAAAAAATAGCAGAAGGAGTTTTACTTAAATGTAAATAACTTAAGCCTACCAGAGATTATCAGATTACTAAACCTAATGAGATAAAGCAATATGGTAACCATAACAGAGAAACTTAAAACATAGAAAGTTGAAAAAATATGAATGGGAAAGATATACTAGATAATTATGAATTCTAAAATTAGAGTTGTAGTTTCAATATCAGACAAAATAGAATAATAGAATGCAGCAAATTTTCAAAAGGCAATGTAAATTTGCTAAAACCTATAGTGTTCCCCCAAAAAGCATTACTTACTTTATCAGATATTACCATATATCTCAAATTAATCGTATTAAAAATAATATGGTCCTGGAATAGATAGTGACAAATACTTCAATTGAACCTAATAAAAAGCTCAGAAATAGGTGGAATCTCTAAAGAGTAGGGATAAGGAGTTGTTCAGAAGGTAAAATCTGAAGTGAAACTCTAAGTGTGATAGGAGAAAATGTAATATCCTTGTGACCTTAAATGAGAGAGAAAACATCTTTGAAATGTCAAAAATACAAACATTAAGGTAAAAAACTACATCCAAATTAAGAATGTTTTCTCATTATAGAATACCAGGAACAAAGTTAAAAATCTGGAAGAAAAACTTTCAACACGTCAATATGAAATGATAATCTAGAATATTTAAAGAACTTCATCATATAAACAAGAAAATGACAATAAATTCCATAAAAATGGGTAAACTTTATAAAGGAGCTTCAGTGGTGTTTAATCTCAAGAAATGCAAATTGAAACACCAATGAAGCGCCATTTTATGCCCATCACATCAGATGGAGAGAGACAGTGATATTAATACCAACTATTTGCATCTCAGGAATTGGTTAATCAATCAATCTATATGAAGTTGTAGTTTCTGCATCTGTGCTAGGCTTGAAGGTAAAACAGTGAGAAAGAAAAAAAATGGATTTTTAAGTAAAGGAATTCAAGGACAAATTGAAACCCAGAGAAAAGACCAAACTGGAACATGCGTCCATCTTGCACTGCCTCTGAGCCTCCTACTTTGATGCTTCTGAACATTCACTTGACCGAGGAGGGGATGGCTGAAAGGCAACCTGCAGGGACGGGAGCAGCTGTGGACCAGCTGCTGCCCCCACACCACAGAGTGAGCCTGCAGATCCACCACAGTGTGTGAGAACTACAGCAGTTTCTGTTTTTATTACCCTGACCTTTGGAGCATAAAATAATATGACTTCTGTGACTCTTTTGCTTTCCAAAATTCATGAAAATAGTCTCCTGTGGCCCACATTGAGCCAGAACAATACAGGAAAAGAAATTCTGGGAAATATAAATTCATCTTAGCTAAAATGACCCAATAAAAATCCATCACAGGCCACTCCTTGCCTATTTGGCATCTATATACATCTCTTTTAAATATAGCTAATTTAATTTCCAAATAAAGACAACAGAAAAATCATGTCCTTGCCAAACATAATGCAATTATCCTTCTTATGCCCCAGAATATATTAATACAATCTTCTCCTCAAAGAGTACACAAAGTCCTTTTATCTAACTCTATCCTCTTCTAACTCTATCATATCCTTCTTTGGTATCCTATAATTTAAATATCAAGGTAACAGAGTTAAGTACCATTAACATATTTTTTGTTAGATGACAGAAGAGTTGGAGAGAAGATAAAAAAGTAGTTAATGTGCATATAAATGTATTCATATTAAAATAAGAGAAACAGATGCTCATAGCTATTACAGTCCTTGTCCCTAGAATCAGTCATATGGCCATAGCTAGTATTTATAACTACCTTCTTTCACTACCTATGCTGTGCAGTATTTGCCTCTATCAAGCACCTTGGGTAGTCCTAGTTCTTTGCCTGATGGAGTGACAAATCCTTCATTTCTAAAGATTTTAGGCCATTAACATTTCCTCCTATAATGGATTCTTGCAGTTTTCCATTGACTTTAGTTACAGGGTTACATGAATAATAAGGAGCAGTCCAGGGTATCTTCTGTATTTCAGATATATATTCCTCCTTAGTCATACTCAGTAGTAGAAACCCAATCTCCCCTTGGTAGTCAGGATCAATTATCACAGAAAATACAGCAACCCCCCTTTCCCTCTCCAGATCCCCTGGAATGAAGAGCATAAACTGGCCAGGTAGCATTCTCTCTTTCCAGTTTATAGACACCACTTCCATGTGTCCTGGTAGAAGTACTGCTTTGTCCTCTGATGAAGCGTCACCTTTTTGGAAAATAAGATTTCTAGATCAGTAGAGTCCAGAGTTGCACTGACAGGAAGGCCTCACAAGGGTATTAGTGAGCACAGCCACTCCTACTTCTACCCCTTGATTATTAGACTCATAAATCCTGGATATGGGAGAAACAACACATATACGGCTTTCTAATTTAAACCATATGCTACACCTTACAGGACATTACTCCAGGCCTTTAAGGTAATGTCTCCCACCTGGCACCATAACTGAGTCTTCAAAAGGCCATTCCAATGTTTTATTGGGCCAGGAGCTTAAGTATGATGGGAAATATGATAAGACCAGTAAATTCTATGACCATGAGTTCATTGTCTTACTTTACTTGCTATCAAATGAGCTTTTTTGATTAGAATTAGTGCTACGTGAAAAAACATGACAGTAAATAAAGCATTCCATAAGTCCACAAATACTAGTTTTGGTGGAAACATGAAGGAAAATTCATATCCAGAGTGTCTATTCCAGTGAGAACAAAAGTTTGTATGTTTCTTGATGAAGGTGGTCCTACGCAATCAATCTGGCACCAGATGAGTTGTCAATTTCCTGGGAACTGGTACCATATCAGAGGCTCAGAATTTGTTTTTGTTGTTGACATGCTGCACACATAGTAGTGTTCTGAAGCTAGCTCAACTTTGATGAATGAAATTCTATATTTCAGAGCCCATGAAAAACTCTCATATTTATGCTTGGGCTCATAATAAATAGAGTAGATGAGAAAAGACATTGACAGATGTTCACAGAATGGGTAATTCTATCTACTTAATTATCTTCTATTGATGAAATTGCTTTTTGATGAAAATCCACATGTGCACAAATATCTTCAAAATCTGTGACCATTTGACAGGCTCATCTACATACTTCTGTCTTGGATCTTTTCACCAATTTCCCCATTGTTTTTCTCTTAAATTCTTGATTATCAGCCAAACTATTAGCCACTGTCTGTTATTTTATTTAGTGTAAACTCATACCTCTAGCTTCTAAGCAAAGTGCAAAATCATGTCTATTATTCAATATCATGCCTACTATTCCCAATTTCATCAATCAATTCAAAATAATTGCAATCAAAATTCCAGCAAATAATTTTGTGAATATCAGAAAAACTGATTCTAAAGGTGAAAGATCTAGAATAGACAACATAATACTGAAGAAGGAAAACAGTCAGAGGACTGATACTACCTGATGTAAAGACTTAATTACAAAGCTACATTAATTAAAACAGTATAATATTGGTGAAAGAACAGATGCGTAGATCAGTGGAAAAGAATAGTGAGCTTAAAAATAGACCACACAGATATACTCGACTGATTCTTTGACAAAGGAGCAAAGGCAATTCAATGAAAAAAGAACAGTCTTTTCAAAAAGTGGTGCCGAAACAACTGTACATCCACATACAAAAAAGAAAAAAAACAATCTTGGCCCTGACCTTACACCTTTCATAAAAATGATCTCAAAATGGATCACAGAACTAATGTAAATTGCGTAATTGTAAAACTTCTGGAAAATAACACAAATGAAAATCTAGGTGACCTTAAATTCTGTGATATGTTTTTAGATATGACACTGAAAACATAATCCATAGAAAAAATTGGGAATTGGATTTCAACTCTGCAAAAAAACACTGTTAAGGGAAGAGAAGACAGAGACTAAAAGAAAATCTTTGCCAAATACATATCTGATAAAGGACTGGTTCTCAAAATACACAAAGAAGTCTTAAAACACAACCAAAAGATCTGAGCAGACACCTCACTAAAGAGGATATATAGATGAGATGGCAAGTAAGCACATGAAAAATGCTCAATATTATACGTCATTAGGGAATTGCAAATTAAAACAATGACCACAGCACACTTTTAAAAATGGCTAAAATCCAAAACACTGACAATGTCAAATTCTGGCAAGCATGTGGAGCAACAGAACTCATTCATTGCTAGTGGGAATGCAGAATGGTACAGCCATTTTGGAAGACAGTTTGGCAGTTTTATAAGCTAAACATAGTCTTCACACATGATCCAGCAGTTGTCTTATTAGGTATTTATTTAAATGAGTTGAACACTTACACCCACATAAAAACCTACGTATGAAAGTTTAAATCAGCTTCATTTATAATTTCCAGTAAATGAAAGCAACCAAGATGTTCTTTAAAAGGTGAATAGATTAAAAAAAAAAAAAACACGATATATCCATACAATGTAATATTACTCAATAATAAAAGGGAAGTGGGTTATCAAGCCAACAAAAGACATGGAGGAACGTTAAATGCATACTGAGGAGTCCAATTCCAGACCAAAATATTATGTGTTGCCTTTCAGTCCTGACCTTCATCAGCACTTACAAAGTCTTTATCTGATAAGCCTAATGGGGGAAGCTGCCCTTCTCTCATCAGATTTGGTGCCCAGTCTGAAAGGAGTTACAGTCAAGAACTCAGTGCCCCCTTTCCCCTACCCCACCGGCTATGCTTTTGTGGATGCCTGCAGCTGAGGCCTTTCTCAGATGCCTCTGCCATGACAACCTTATGGGAGGGTCTTGAAGACACTTCTCCACTCTGATTCAGTTTTCAGTACTTTTCCACTCCTAGACCTTTTCCTTCTCTCTGCTCTCCCCACCAGATTCATAAAACAGCAGGAGCCTTTTCTTCAGGGCTCCCTTGCCAGTGAGATGATTTTCCCATCAGCATTGATGTATCTGACCTTCAATAGGCACCATTCCTTAGGGACAAAATGGACCATTGAAGGAACTGCTGCTTTTTCCTATTTAACCCCTTGCTTATACATTGTAGTAAGTGATTAAAGGTTTGATTGTTACTTAATTTTAGCTTGTTGTCTTAAGGGACCACATCAACATCTGGCAGCTAGCTTTTTCCAGCTCAGCTCTTGACACATATTATTTAATAAAAGAAGCTAATCTGAAAATACTACAGTTATACCATATGATTCCAACTATGTGATATCTAGAAAAGGCAAAACTATAGATACAGTAAAATATCAGTGATTGCCAGAGGTTCAAGGTGATGGGGTGAATAGGTGAAGCTTGAAGTATTTTGTAGAATAGTTTCAGGGCAGCAAAATTATTCTGCAAAACATTAAAACACTGTAATGATGGATACTTGATATTATGCTTTGTCAAAACCATAGAAGTATATATCACAAATAGTGAACTGTAATGTAAACTATGGACTTAAAGTAATAATAAACTATCAGTATTGGTTTATCAACTATGACAAATGTACCACACTAATGCAAGATATTAATAATAGGGCAAAATTTGGAGGGGGCCAAGGAGTTGGGGGAAAGCAGTATGAGAGCACTCTCTGAACTATTGTTTCAATTTTCTGTAAACCTAAAACTACTGTAAAAATTAAATTCTATTAATTAAAAAGTATGCCTATGGGAAAATTTTCCACTACAACTCTCCTTTAGGGACACCATCATGGGAATGTTGTTCTGGATAAGCTACCAGGTCCGTATTTATTTTTCTTTTATCATTGGTAATGGGGATTTCTCCTTGAGACTATAGATGTAGGTTAAGAGGGAGACGGTATGTGGCATGACTATGAGAAAAGGCCATCTCTGCCATTTATTCATTCAACTTACTGAACCTGTGCCATAAATATCACTTCCATCTGGTGATGGAATGCTACTGTGCACACTCACGTTTAAGTCTTGGTAGGTCAGAAAATACCCAGTTCATAATGGAAATCCCAGATTACATGGTAAAATGGTAACCCATGGTTAAGCATCTGTCTCTGGTAAGCCCCATATTAAGGCCAAATAGTAAAACAAAAGGAATTTAAAGTTGTTTGTCAAACAAAGAATAGTTATCTGTAGTGGATGATATATCTTCTCTTCAAAATTCTGTCTGTACTATGGCAGACTCACACATTAGTAGCTTGGAGGGATTGCAGATTTTTCTCCTGTTCCAAACCCTACTCAAAGCTGACAGCATTTTAGATTAGTCATTTCTATCAGAGTATAAATAGCATGCCCAAATAAGATGTGTTGTGATTCCAACGTCCAAAGAAGGTCACTAGCTGTTGCATCTTTGTGGCCAGATACATCCTTCATCTTGGACAGGATATCTCACCATGCCCCATACCAGTGGGTACTATAAATTTCATCAACATAGGAGGCCTCTGAATTTCAGAGGAATTAATTCCCATGTGGCCAGTTGGTCTTCTAGAGCAACTGTGTCATATCAGGGGTTCAGTGTTCTGTTGCTGACATGCTGAATACACAGAGGCAGATGTCGCTAGATATGCCTTGTAAGTATAAAAGTCCATGCTGTTGAACCCATTTGGAACCTCTGTCTCTGCCACTGTGCCCCTCGGTCTATGTGACCATCATGCCAATTCTAGGGTGGCTATTGACAATTTTTGGATAATGTTAACTAGCCAAATTGGTTTGTCTACTTGATTGTTTAGTGACTCTTTCATGGTAGGTGCTAACAGGTGCTCCGAAAATTTTTCTCACTCCCTTAAGTCTATCCACCTGCCTTTACCCTTGACTTCCTTGTCACTGACCTGGTCCTTTTTATTCCAGATTTCCAACCAGATGGCCAGGACACTGGCCACTGCCCGTGAACCTATAAATATTCTCATTCTAAGCTGCTTTTCCTTCCATACAAAGTAAATAACCAGGTGCACCGCTTGCAGCTTTGCTCTTTGGGAGTTGCCATTCACCTCGGACTAGCACCCATGTACTGAGCTAAACCATCTGGAAACTGAGTTTGAGTGTTTTCATTCTCTTTCAGCTCTTCTCACTATTCAGCTACTGATTTTTTACAAGTCCACTGCTCTTTTGGGTTTGGTTTTAGTTATTTTTATTCTGGTTTTTATGGGATATTATGACTTCTAGATTGTTAAAGATAGTGTTCATGGAACAATTTTTTATTTTTACTATATTATCTGGACTTCTTGGTTCTCAGGAGGAGTTTAGTTGATGTAAATACTACAGTGATAGCATAACCTCATTGCTATTTTATTTTTAAAAATTTATTTGCCAGAATCCATAAAACAAAAAAAGAAGATGGAAATGATTGGTATTCAAGTGGTTTATAGTTATCTCAAAGGCCATCATAGTATAGGTGAAGACTTCATAAGGCTAGAGTCATGTTAGTAATGTTTATACCTTCTTTGAATTATTATGGGCCTTTAATGTCTCTATTTCTTTATTGAAAATGTAAAGTACCTAGTGTTTCTTCCTAACTACTTCAGTGGTCAAATATAAAGGAATATTGAAAGAAAATTCTTCATAATAGACAATAGGGTGATTTATTGCTGAAATTTTCAGTTAACCAATTTTATTCTATAGGCACTTTGACAAAGCTTACATATTTATAATATCGTTTTACAAAGCAATTGAATGTTAAATGAAATCCACAAAGCAAATAGAAGAAATACTTTCCAAATGTCAATATCTTACTTATCCCTGTCATTAACTTACCTTAAATCAAAAAAAAGATGTACAGTTCCATTGAAAACTTCATAAAAATTCTCTTTTATGTTTTTATGAGATGAATGTCACAGACATTTTACCAGGACTCATTTATTTTTGAATCACATCATGTAAACAAAGTTTCATGGAAAGCCACCTATTTATTTATTCATATATTCATTGGTATACTCATTCAATAAAATGTGTACAAGTAAAAAAGGTACTGGAAGAACAGAGGCAAGGAAAGCAGATTTTCTGCTGTTAAGGAGTTCAGCCTAAGGTGAATTCACATAAATAAACAATTTGAAACCTGCTACAAGTACTCTGTTGATAAATACTGTTCCAACTAACCCTCCTAATTAATCTGCTATCTCTGTTCTACTCACTCATTAGTTCTAATATACTAGACTCCATGCTGGTCTTTGAATAAATCAAGCATGCTCTCCCCTCAGGGACTGTATCATGAAACCTATATCCAAAAATGTAACTACCACAAGATAATGCCCTATAGGGTTTAAGGATTAAGGAAGTAATCAGATCAAAGTTAAAATTTTCTGCTATGTGGTTGAAAAAACTTAGAATTTAGGATCCCAAAATCTAGATTTCAGTTTTGGGTAAGCCAAATTTCAGCTTTAGTTTTTTAGTTCATAAATTAAGCTGGGCTTTCTTTCCTCAGTTGTAAATTTTGAAAGGGATACACTAAATAATTGCCAAAACCTTTTCTGAAATATAAATTTCATAAGCATTAACTTCAGAAACTCAGCTGAGATAGGGAGAGAGCTAGCTGTTGGCACTGGAAACAAGCAAAAATGAAAGTAACAATCAAGCCTTTAATCACTGTGATTGTGTGAGTAAGAGTCTAAAACCCAGAGAAAGTATAACTCCTCCTCTTCCATTTTTCCCAAATGGACTGGCACACTGGGCTGAGGTTGGGTAGATCAGTGCAAATATGGGGATGGTTTCACTGTTGAAGGAACCTGAGCAGAAGACTCCAGCAGATTTATGGACACTGGGGTCAGGGAAGGACAAGAGGGAAGGGCTAGAAGTGGAAGAGTACTGAGTACTGAGTCAGAGTGGGGGAATGTATCTGCAAGGTTAATCCTCCACTCATAAGGAGGCCTCAGCAGAAGCATTTGAAAAGACCTCTGCTGAAAGCTTCAGATAAAAAAATCAAGGAACGAAGGTGCTGGGGCTAGAAATGCAAACATATGATGAATAGGAGAAACCAGGAGGCTAAGGGTCCTTGACTACAGCTTCTTTCAAAGGCTGCAATGAATTGGTTGTACAACAAGCCGGGTGTGCAAAGGATGGACTTTCCCCACGAGGTCTGCTAAGTGAAGCGTTGTAATTGTCTATGATAAAGCTTGAAAAATTGCATGTGTATTTATGACTAGGAGCCAAACTCCTCAATTAATGTGACATAATGTAGACATTTCATCTCAGGATTAAGGAACATGTACAGTTGACCCTCATTATTTATGGGTCCCATATTTGTGAATCCATCTATCTGCTAATATTTATTTGTGACCCCCAAATCAATACTTGTGGCACTTTCATGGTCTTCTATAGACATGTACAGAGCAGCCAAAATTTTGAGACATTTGATATGCATGTTCCCAGCTGAGGTTGAACAAGATGACACTTTGCCTTCCAGTTTTGACTCTCATATTATGGACAAGTGTCCTTCTCATGGTCTATTTAGTGCATGTGTTTTGAATTTTTGTGCTTTTTTGGTGATGTTGCTGCTTAAAATTACTCCTAATTGTACAATCTAATGTTCATAAAAGTAAGAATATGATGTACATTATGGAGAAAATATATGTATTACATAAGATTCATTTAGTCATGTGTTGTAGTGCTGTTGGCCATGAGAAAAAAATGTAACTAAATCAATTATTTGTGTGTGTGTGTGTGTGTGTGTGTGTGTGTATAAAATATATAAATATATATGTATGGTGAGATGTCTTTAAACAGAAGCATACATAAAATAAGGTTATTTATTGATTGAATATTGTGACCAGAGACTCACGGGAACCTAACCCTGTTTTTTCCATAGAAGCAATGGTTCAATATTTGCTAATTCAGTGACAGGGTGATATAGCATACAGCTACTGTGAATAATGAGAATCAACTGTACATGCACAGTCAAGGGATTTCATAATAATAGAAGGTACTCTAAACCTTAACAAAGTACTAGAACTGAATTTTCTTTTGTATTTTCAAAAGATGAATGTCACAGACATACAGTATACATTTTTATTGTTTTGGTTGTCCCTAATGCATTTCTTCTTTTAACAACAGCAATTCAACTTCTTGGTGATTTTTTTCTTCTTAAAAGTTTCAATGATGAATGGAGGAATATAAGGTCAGAAAAAGTAGTTAGTGTTTATTCTGGTTATAGATTTCTGCAATTTAGAGTCTTAGAATCATTTTCTTTGCTTTCTATCTCTTTTTGCATGCCAAACTTTCTAGCTGTGAACTCTTTCTTCTAGGCAAAATCCAGCTTATGAACAGTCTTTGGTGAATGACTCTTGATGGTCAAATGATTTGCTGTGTGAAATTTGGATTCTGTCAAGGGGCTACACTTGGGGATCTGGAGGGCCACGTATGGCCTTGAGGCCGGAGGTTCTCCACCCCTCAAATCTATCAATTTTGTAATACATGTTTCATTTCATCTTTTTTCCTTGCTATGCATTTGAAAATATTTAAAATGTATATTCACAAGTTCTTTGATATTCCTCCCTTCAAAATTTGAAACCTAATTTCCCTCCTCTTCAGTGTGGTCTAGACTTAGTGACTGCCTTCTATGGAACTGGAAGGTGACAGAAGTATGGTATGTGAGACGAGACAGGATTATAAAAGATAATTTCTCTCTCTCTCTTGGATCACTTGCTCTGGGAAAGCCAGCTGCTATGGCTGTGAGAATGATCAGGTAGCTATGGGGAAAGGTCCACGTGGCAAGGAATTGAGCAAAACTGGCTAACAGCTAGTGAGAAACAAAGACTTCTTGACAGCAACCTTATGAGTGAGCCAATTTTGAAGAGTATCCTCTGGCCCCAGTCAGACTTCGGATGACTACAGCCTGGGGTCTACGTTTTAACAGCAACCTCATAAGAGATTTCAAGTCGGAAACACTTAGCTAAGCGGCTACCAAATCCTAGGCCCAGAGAAAATGTGAGATAAGAAATGTTTATTCTTTAGGCCTCTACGTTTTGTGATGATTTGTTACATGGTAATAGATAACCAGTATAAAACATAGGCTTACGTTTTTTTTCTGTTTCTTACATTGAAAACCATTGTATTCTAGCTCCTGAATTGTGAAGTCAGCTTTCACACTAATTGTTATGCCAATATAGATAACATATCTTTTTTTCTAAATGCTTTAGAGACTTTTTTGCTTTATTTTTAAGTTGAAATGTTACATGTTTAAATATGAAATATTACTTGTATATGTATATTAATACTGCATGGAAGTGTTTGAGTTTCTTGAATTTTTGTATTAATGTCTTTCACTCAAATTCTCTATCTTGTCTTTTTCTGGAATTCTGACATTTTAGATGGTATTCTAACTTCCATGTCTGTTATCATCTTTTAAAAAATATGTTTTATCTCTAGTCATGAATGCTTTGACTTATTTCCAAATGTTTATTTTCCGGTTTACCCATTGTCTTTTTAAATGTGTTTAGCCTAATGCTAGGCCATTCTGTTTAATATAAATTATTTTATTTTTATTTTCAGAAGGTCATTTTGTTTTATTATAGGTTTACTTGGTCAGTCAAGAGTCTCATTAATTGTGTCATACTTTCAAACTACTCTTCTATTCTTTTAAAGTATAAACATACTTGCTTAATGTTTTACTGATAATTTCATTTGAATTCTTTGCAGATCTGATGGTGTCATCTTATCTTTCTTTTGTCTCTCTTTCGTGGTTAAGTGGACATTTTCTCTTATTTTATTGTAAGTGTATATTTCTTGTATGTTTATTGGTGGAAATTATTTAATGGCTATATGATAGACTGTTCTGTTTTAGCTAAAAAACTACATTGATTCTTAGATAGTTGGTAACTGTATAAGGCAAATATTGATAGATTAGTGAAAAAATATTTAGGAAACAAATAATATGTAGATGAATATCTCCAAATGGGCACAAACATGAAATTTTTATCAACATAACTTACAAAACAATAGTATAAAAATAATTAGATAGAGAAGTTGACTCTTATGTTATATCAGTCAGTCTGCTCCTTGGCCAAATTACTGCTAGTTGAGTGGGTCACAAATAAAGCCTCTATAGTGGCAGCTGTTTGTTTCCTATGGACATCATAACAAATCACCATAAGCTGGGTGGCTCAAAGCAACAAAAATTTATTCCTTCACTGTTCTTGTGGCTAAAAGTCCACAATCAAGGTGCCAGCAGGACCACACTTCCCCAGAAAGCTCTAGAGGTGAATCCTTCCTTGCCGCTTTAGCCTTTTAGTGGCTCCTGCTGTCATTGCATAACACCAATCTCTGCCTCTGCCTTCATATTAGTTTCCTCTGCATTTCTACATGACCTCTCCTGTTCTTATAAAGGACACCAATCATTAGATTTAGGGCACACTCTAATCCAGTATGACCTCAACTTAATTTAATGACATAGGCAAAGGCCCTATTTCCAAGTAAGATCACATTTTAAGGATCCAAGTGAGTCCAAATTTGAGGGATTGGGCACTATTCAACCCTTTTCAGGCACTAATGGGTAGTTCAAATGGGTTCAAATCCCAGATTTCTCTCATCAAAGCTGACCTGAATACCACCAGTAATGATTGCCCCATTTGTAAGCTCCAGGGACAATCCACAAGTCCCCAGTATGGTCATAAACCATCACCAGGCTCCCAATATGGCTTCCAACCTCATAAAGACCAGCAACTGACCACAGATTTATTTCATTGGGAGCAGTTATTTGTTCTCATTGGAATAGAACCTTGTCTTGGATTTTCATTCTCTTCCTATGCTGTTTTTCTATTAGAGGAGCTATTGAATATCTCATGAACCATTGTGATAGTCCATACAATTTTTCATCTTATCAAAGATTCCATGTTAAAGATGAAGACACAAGACAATGGATGAAAGTCTTTGGAATTTGTTGATCTTGTTACAACCCTTTTGGAAGTAGCTGAGCTTCTAACACAATGTAGTGGTCTATATAAATTTGAGTTGTGGTAATAGGCAAAAGACTAAACCTCGCATGTTTAAACTACTGTTTTTATAGCTGCAATTTATTCTTAATCATCAATCAATATATTAGCTGTTTCTACTATAGTCTTGCTATGGGAGTCTAAAGACCAAGGAGTGTCAATAGAAAGAGTTCTGTTCACGTTTACACTTAATAACGTCACCATTTCTTTGGCTGTGTTTTGCTGATTTAATTTCAACGATAGCAATGCTTTCACTAGGATACTTAATACTGAATACACTAAATAAGAACCTAGGGATACCACTTGGATTTTATCAGCTCTTTATGTCTCAGAGAGAAAAAACACAAAACGGGATTATGTTTTTATTTTATTTGGAGTGACTGACTCTGATAATTATGAAGAGAAAGGGATGCAGCTATAAAAAGAGGGCAAGTAAGAGCATGGATGGAACCTGTCTAATCTTCAAGACTATTCCTTTTTCTACCATTCTCAAGGATAAAGTTTAAGGGAAACTGCTGCATATTTATATATGCAATGATCAAAGGACCAGATCCCTTAGGGGGGAAAGAAAAGATTTGATGCGTCAGAGTGGAGGCAAATAACGCTGACTAAGGAAAGAAATCATGGAAGGCATTGTGGAAATGAGGCTGTGGAAAATAAATACCACTTCTGTGCTTATGATCAGTTATGGAAAGAACTTTAGCCTTTACCCTTTTTTGCCTACTCAAATATATTTACATATTTTGAATAGCTTTTCAATATTTTCTCTTTTTTTTCCTCACTATAATATGTACATGTACAGATGAGCAATAGGCTGTCCACGGTTTTCGAGTAAGAGACAGCACTGTGATTAAACTAGGGGAAGAATGAACATCTTGAGAAGATCAGGAACTTTTAGCAAAAATAATAAATCATGAAACTTCACTTGTTTTCTTTTGAAGAATGGATGATGTGAGTTTACAGATAAACATGATATAGTTGTATTTTGTTAGGCAGGAATAATTTGGGGGAGACTGTATTCATTCACTGGACAAAGGATATAAATAGATATTGTGTAAAAAGAAGGATTGTAATGGTTATTTGTTGAATTTTGCCTGCTCAGCATCCATTTTCCTTTCTTTGATTAATAGCAGCATATTTGTGTGTGTGTGTGTGTGTGTGTGTATGTATGTGTGTGTGTTTGGATGGGAGTGGGCATTATCTCCTAGTGGGTGCAACCTTGGAAGGCAAGTAATTAATTAAGCTGGCTTGCTCTTTCCCAGCCAAGAGTTGACCACATTATCTAAGTAACCAATTAAGCCAATTAATACTCAAATCTCTAGGAATTTATTATCTTTCAGCAGAGTGACACACGAAAAAATGGTTAAACCACATTTATTCTACTTGGGGTATCCTGATGAGATGGTATATTAGTTACTGCTACCTGTCTCTCTCAGAACTGTCCTGATTTCTAAATCAGAATTTCTAGCCTTTCTTTTGATTCTGTGACCTAACTGTTATGCTTATATCAGTTATTTATAATATATATTTAATAAAACTAAGAAACATGCCTACAAAAAATCTAGCATGTGTAGCAGATGTATATATGAGCAACAAAACAAATTTTAAAAGTAATATATTAAGATATTGTAAGGATTTAGCAAAATTAGAGTCCAAATGAGAATCCTAACTAAAATAATTAGAAAATCATCTTCAGAAGCATACAAAAGACATATGGCAATTAAAAATAATAAGGAGCAGCATGTTCATCAGATTGGCTTTTTTCCTTTTAAAAAATATTTAATTTTAAAATAACTTTAGAATTATAGAAAAATTGTGAAATGCATGCAGAGAATTCCTATAGACCCATCACCTGGCTTCCTCTAATACTAGCATTTTACATAAATACAGTATTATGATTAAAACCAGGAAATTAACATTATGAATTCTTCAAACTATTAATATAATATGATGAGTATTATAATCTACTGACTTTATTTGAATTTTATTCATCTTCCAATTAATGTCTTTTTTTCCAATCCAGGATCCTGTCCAGGATCCTTTGTTGCACTTAGTTGTTTTTGTAAGAGATTAATAAGTTTTGTAGCTTAATAAAGCTTGTACTTTATTCACATATGAATTAGTAACAATATGGAAGCTTTTGGAAATTTATATTTGAAATATTTTTTATAATTAATTTAGATTTGAATTTTAACCAATTCTCCATGTATTTTTATTTTATTTACATTTATGGTCAGTTATGAAAAGAACTTTAGCCTTTACCCTTCTTTGCCTACTCAAATATATTTACCTATTTCCAATAATTTGAAAATCCTAACATGCTTTTATAAAATCAGGAGTCACTTAATCATTGCTTATTGATAGCTAATAATATTTGTCCAGAGTTATTTTTTCTGTAGAGATTTCATGTAGTATCTACAAGTTTAAAAAAAGATAATTAAATAAATTTTCTGTTAACTTGCCTTTAACTGGACTTCTTAGACCCTTAGCTTTTATTCGTTTCTTTCAGTTTCAAGCAATGGAACTGCCTGTAGTACCACAAACATAGAGTATATATTATGACAATATGGTGACAATGTTAGCAAAAAACGCCAAGAACACAGAAATATCCACATAACTAGGATTTTTGGGAAAAAAATGACATTTAAAAAGTAGAAGTATATAATTTATTAAACTATTTTTGTTGTGTAACAAGTTCAGTATCTCAGTGCCTTACAATCTCAAATATTTACTTTTACTTGCTCATGGTATGTTGGCTGTAGAGGCTTACCTAATTATGGCTGAGCTTTATGCACATTGGATTCCCTTAGATTTAATGAGTTTTCTAAAATATGCTTTTCTCAGGGCAGATCACAAGAGAACAAATGAAGCCACACATATCATATCTATTCCCATTCTGTTAGGAAAGAATGTCAATGGCCAGCTTCACAAAGCCATCACAGCAGGGAAGTATATTTCTAACAGGTGTGGGGGCAGGCACGGTTGAATACACTTTGAGCAATAATTGGGTCTATCATATGGCTCTTAGAACTTATTGCCTATTTACCAACAAGGGCTCTTTGATTCTTGTTTACCCCTTAATATCTCTTAGTAGCTCTTTTTGACTCTGTCCCTGTCTCTGTAGTATCTTCCTTCTAGCTTCTCCTTGTTCCCAATGACTTGTTCATTCATTTCAAAGTTCACACTTTGCTACTAGAGACTTTAGGAAGAAATCTCAAATCATTGTATTTGGCCATTCTTTGGCTTTGCCACGAGGATATCTCACAACCCACAGGCCAGATACAGATTGGTGTACATTGGGTGAAGTGTTTGGTCTTATCCAATTGATTCTGACCAGTAGAAGCAGTGAGTCACCAGATGCAGAATATGGCTGGCTCTTCTCCAGGTACTGATGAAGACCAATGTTCCTAGAAGGGACCTATGAACAGGACGATTTACCCTAGGACTTTGGGCATATTGGCACTGTAATTGAATTGACCACTGTATACTCAACCAATGTCCACTAGCTACTGTCCCCTCAGGAGCTAGTTCCCATACATCATGACTTCAAGGGAGATATTAGCTTAACATTTTGTTCTTTTTCCTTTGAAATTCATGAGGCATGGAGAAACTGTAAAAGCCAAGTAGTTACATGACACAGGTGTAATTACATCCCCAAATAGATGATATCTTCTGAAGAAGTAGAACATTTTGACAATACTTAATTGATGATGTCACTTGCTTTGGCTATTTTAAAGTATTCGTGTCAGAATGTTGAGTAAAATAAAGACAGAAACCATTTCAAAATTATTCTTGTCGTTGTGCACAACAGATGTTCTTATCACTTATCCATCCTTGAAACTGTCACTGTATCACTCTCTCCCATCTCTTGCCCCATTCCTACTACTCACTGCACCCATGATCCTCACCTTTGGCTTGTATTAAGCTCAGGGATGAGGTGGAGTTCTAAGAAGAGATGAAAATATCTATTGTGCAGTAAAACCAATGCTGGAAGTTTAATGACTAGTTTTTGGGCTATATGAAAAAGGTCCTTATGTCAGACTGCTACACATCCCAATGGAGTCATCTGAATAAAATTATTTTAACAGCAAAGATAATAAAACTGTAATATTTTCAAATTAATTTTCTTTTTCCTGTGCCTGTCTGGGTTTGAATCTTATCTGTTCTTACTAACTGTGTGACCTTAATGAAAGTTCCTTAACTTCTCTGTGTCTCAGATTCCTTACCTTAAGATAATTGTACATATTCCATAGAATCCTTGTGGATGATATATACATACACACACACACACACACACACACATACACATATATAGCCTTTTATATGTATGTGTATACATATTTATATTTATATATGGCATCTAGAAGGCTGTCTAAAACATAATAGACACTATAGTAATATTGCATCATAATTATAATTATCATATTATCACTATTTGCTGTGTTATAAAAATGTGTAACTAATCAGATCAAAAGACAACTGATTTCTGAAAAGGGTGCCTAGACCATTCATTGGGGAAAGGACAGTCTTTTCTGCATGACTGACTCAACTTTTGGGCCACCCTGTTGCCAGGCTGACCTCAGTGGACCCAGCTTATAACTGTACCCACCACCAAGGCAACCTTAGTAGCCCCAGATTCCGGACCATTCCCAGCACCAGGCTGGACCCCACAGCCACAGGCTTCAAGTCTGTCCAAGCCGACCTCCATAGCTCTAATTTTCAGGCCGGCACTCATAGATCCAGTGCCAGTCAAGCGCCTGAGACCCAGGCTCCAGGCAAATACCTATGGACTGAGACCCCAAGCCTTCCTTGGCACCAGGCATGATTATGCAGCCCCAGACTTCCTCCAGACCTGCCTAGTGAACTTGGCCTCTGGGCCTAACCCATTTTCTTTGTGTGTCTCTATATGAGATACATATGAAGGATTCTCTGAAGGCCAGTCACTTTTCTTGGGATAAGGCTAACTCAGAACTAAACTCAGTAAGTCAGTACTATTGTTAACTCCATGCCCTGGAGTAATCCATTATCTTTGTAATAATCCAAGAGATAAAATCATTTTCACAGAAATAAATATAATCGATACCACACACAGAATGTGTTGCCATTAACAGCTAAGAACCAGACAAGCAATGTTGGAAACTATCTTGATTAGGATTAGTAAGTGCCACACCATTATTTCTCTATGCTTAAAATCTTTATAATTAATCAGATATTATTGAAACAATAGTTTGGAGTCCTGTTATTCATAGATATATTACACAAGGGAACCATCCAAGAATAGGCTAATAAAATTCTCTGCGATTGTGGTATAGTAGAAGGAGCAATGACTTGAAGACAAATATCCATCTTGAAGTCCAAGATTGGATAAGTACTCTGTGTGCAGTATGTCACTTTCTAAATGGTTCCACATTTTATCCATCTGTCTACCTCAAAAAATATCAACAGTTAATTTATTACTTGCATTACAATAAAAAGTTAGTGATGCTTTTAAATAGAAAACTAAAACATGGCCAGATGTGGTAACTCATGACTATAATTCCAGCACTTTGTGAGACCAAGACAGGAGGATTGCTTGAGGCCAGGAGTTCAAGACCAATCTGGGCAAACAGTGAGAACCCATTTCTACAAAAATTTAAAAAATTAGCCAAGCAGAATGGCACATCCCTTTAGTCCTAGCTACTCGGGAGGCTGAGTCAGGAGGGTGGCTTGAGCCCAGGAGTTTAAGGTTACAGTTAGCTATGATCATGCCACTGCATTCCAGCCTACATGACAGAGGGAGACACTGTCTCTTAAAAAAACATCCCCCCAAATAAAAAGAAACAAGCCAATAAAATAATAGCAAAATAGTCTTATGGTAGGTTTGTTGTGAAAAATATATGGGTGGTAGGAATCACCAGACCTAGAATTTGGCCCTGACACCTCATGTTAACGTGTCCTTTGGCAAATCAAGCAAATTCTTTGAACTTTTGTTTCCTCATTCTGAACACTGTAAAGTAATAGCTGGCTTAATTAACTCCTAGTCCAAAAAATGATTATAGAGTTGAAGGTCTCTGTATGAAACCATTATTATGGGTAGTTGCATTAAAAGTTTTTTTGTTGGATATAGTCCTTGGGCTTAGTTTGAGAAACATAGCCTATCTACCTTCCCTGTTAGACCTCAAGCCAATTGTGAACACTTGTAGTGATCCTTGTTTATTCCACTAATTCTGCATGAAGCTGGTCTTGATTGGACTGTTTTATGCTCTTCTTCATATATCCTGTTTCTTCTACTGGGCTGTGAGTAACTTGATGGAAGAACCTTGTCTGCTTTATTTCTTTACACTCCTAATGTTTATATAGTACTTTGCATGTGGTATATGTTCAATAAATGTAGAGAATTATGGTTAGAATGATGAACAAGATTGCACTGGATTTCATAATTGCATTTTTCCAGACAACTACAACAGTGGAGTTTTTTTTTATTTTCAAAAATTGAAATATATGCTGGGAGGTTATAATTCATTTCTCCAACAATCCATATGGCCATTGAATATTTCCCAAGCATATTTATAGGTGGTACAGCAAATGCTGCAGTTTGGAGTGTAAAAATAATCAGACACATCCCATAACTGATAAAGTTATTCAAGTATTTTTATTTACATAAAGATGATAGTGATATGTCAGAATAGGAAGAGAAGGTATCAGAAGAAAGAGACTTAAATCCAAGTTCTGGTGATGATCTTATGTGTTGAGAAGGATGAAGAAGGGTAGATTGAATCTTGTGTTACTTGTTAAGAACAAATAATACTGAGATCTAAAAAACAGCAAATAAGTAGTGATAATTAATGAAAATAGTGATGAAAGTAGAGACAGGCACGAACGCAATAATAATGTATGATATTTACAAGGAATAGTAAGTAACAATAAATGCAATAAAGTAAATCAAACAAATAGTGAAAATAATCTAAGAAAGCTGCATCATGTTCTACTGAAGAAATCTTTAAATTTTATGTATCAGAGAGCCATTTCTGATTTTTGGTCCTGGGTAGAATATGGTGAAAGTTAAACAGAATTTATTGTCTAACATGGAGGCTTTAAAGATAATTATTCTAATTATGACACAGCAAAATATTCTGTCTTATTTTCATAAAATGCTAACATATAGAAGGTGCACAGAGAACTGACTCTAAATTTAAAACAAATACTGAAGGAATAAGAAAGCAGAAGGAACTGAAACAACACATTGAGTGTTGAATATCTGGTAGTGGCTTTGGCAAGTTTTTTATGCTCTGATGATTTACTTTCAGGACAGGGGAATCAAGCAATCCCAATATTCAACATTTACAATGTTAGAGGCTTAGTTCATTATCTTCGTGGAAGCATTTTTTTTTTTGAGACTTCTCAATTACCTTGGCTATCGTTCATTTTCAGTATCTACAAAATGAAGATTCTTATCAAAATCCCATCTGAAATAAATAAATACCTACTCTCAAAAAGACAAATATGCTATTCTGTGTTTGAATGTCTTTCTGGCAAGTTTTGAAGGATTTTCCATACTGATGTTTGTGAAATAAAGGAAATGAGTCATAACAAATAAATAAATCAAAGTGTCACATAAAAGGCTTGCATAGAGGAGTGAGAAATGCTGATGTAAACATTAAACAACAGGGAATCTTTGTTGCTCTGGACAACACTAGTGACAAACAAACAAGAGCACCAAACACAGAACTTCTCAAGTTGCTAACATTTCAGCACACATAGAATTATGTCCTGAGATCTAATGCACATTAAATTGAAATATTTGAAATGCAATCTTGTGGTGGTTAACTATCTACCAGTCAGCACTGTACCTGGAATCTTTTTATTAAAAATGTTTACTTGATATTACTTGAGCACAAAACTATCTGTTGGGATTTGCGATGTATAGTATCCAAGCCATATACTCAATCAGAATCAACACTTGGCAAAGTTTCTGAAAACATAGTCAACCTTGTCTCTTACATGTTACAAACATAGTCAGGAAGGCTGCTCTCTCATCTGACACCTCCTCTTTTTTCTCTCATGTTGCTATCCGGAGGTACTATGCTTGATATCAAATAATCTGTGCTCCAAGAAGATGTGTATTATTAATAGATACCTTCCCATCCCTGTTCACATCCTTCAAAAAACAGTTTTTTTCCGACAGTGTTCCACAAAAACCCTATGAATCTCTGGGAGCGCACTGTAAGAGTGGAAGTGGAGCTCAAAAGTGGAAGAGACTTAAAATCCCCATGTATAACAGTTGACCCATTGTAAACAGGAGCCACTAGATAAATGTTCCTGACTCCTATTGTTCAGACAGATAATTCTGGTAAATATTTGTACATTTCTCAAAATTTCTAAGTACACACAAGCTAAGGAATAATCAACAGAGTGAACAGACAACTTGCAGAATTGTAGAAAACATTTGCAAACTATGAATCTGACAGAGGACTAATATTAAGAAATTACAAGGAACTCAAACAACTCAACAACAACAACAAAATAATCCCATTAAAAGTGGGCAAAGGACATGAATAGACACATTTCAAAGAAGTCAGGAAGACATACAAAAAGCCAACAAGCATATAAAAAATGTTCATTACCACTAATCATGAGAGAAATGCAAATTAAAACCATGATGAAATATCATCTTATACTACTCAGAATAGATTTTATTAAGAAGTCAAAAAATAACAAATATTGGCAAGGATGCAGAGAAAAGAGAACACTTATACACTGTTAGTGGGAATGTAAATTAGTACAAACTCTATGGAAAACAGTATGGAGATTCTTCAAAGAACTAAAAATAGAATTAACATTTGATCCAGCAATCTCACTACTGGTTATCTATTCAAAGGAAAATAAGTCATTATATCAGAAAGATATCTGCAATCCTATGTTTATTGCAGCACTATCCACAATAGCAAAGATTTGGAATCCACTCAAGTTTTCATCAATGAATGATTAGATAAAGAAAATGTTGTACACACACACACACACACACACACACACACACACTAGAATACTATTTAGCCATAAAAATAATTAAATTGTGTCTTTTACAGCACTATGGATGGAACTGGAGACCATTACTTAAGTGAAACCACTCAGACACATAAGTGAGAACACGTATTTGTCTTTCTAAGTGTGAGCTAAATAATGTGTACACATGGGTGTAGAGCAAGGAATGATAGACAATGGAAATCAGAAGGGCAGTGGGTGGGAGAGTGAATAATGAGAAATCATTTAATAGGTAGAATGAAAATTATTTCAGTGATGGATACACTAAAAGCCCTGACCTCACCACTACACAATATATCCATGTAACAAAATTACACTTATACCCCATACATTCACACAAAAAATACTTAATTCTTTATGTTCTTTTTTTTGATTTCCTGCCTCACTATCCCAGGAATCCTACTCTATCTGGGACCATTTTGAAAATATACTATCCATCACAAGTGTTTGTTTCAGTCTCTGCTTTGGTGAAGCGCAGAGCTAACAGAGGATCTCAGGAAAATATAAATTGATTATGGACATCCTTAAAGAATTCAATGGCTCATCATTTCCTATGGGATATAGTCTAGGCTCCATAGTATGAGGCACATAATGTCTTTGTTGTCCTCATCTTTATCTGATGTTCTTTCCTCTGTCACAGTTGGTTCTCATTTCCTCTGCCACAATTGGTTCTCAGACACCATACTGCCTTGTAATACTGGATTGCCAGCAGATGTCTTGAGTGATGTTTTAAGCATCTACCCTTTGCATTTATTTTTTTTAAGTTTTTTTAATTTCAGAATATTACAGGGGTACAGACGTTTTGGTTACATACATTGCCTTTGTACTGCCCAAGTCAGAGCTACAAGCATGACCAACCTCCAGATATCATACAATGTACTCATTAGGTGTGAATTTACCCATCCCCTCCTCCCCATCCCACCTGCCTGACACCTTGTGAATGTTACTTCCATATGTGCAGATAAGAATTGATCCATTAGTACCAATTTAATGGTGAGTGCATGCAGTGCTTGTTTTTCCATTCTTGTAATATTTTACTTAGAATAATGAGCTCCAGTTCCATCCAAGATAGTACAAAGGGATATTAGCTCATCATTTTTTATGGGTGAATAGTACTCCATGGTACATATATGCACATTTTACTAATCCACTCATGTATTGATGGACACTTGGGTTGTTTCCACATCTTTGCAACTGTGAATTATGCTGCTATGAAAATCCTAGTGCAGATGTCTTTTTTATAGAATGTCTTTTTTTTCCTTTGTGTAAATACCCAGCAGTGGAATTGCTGGATCAAATGGTAGTTCTACTTTGAGTTCTTTGAGGTATTTCCATATTACTTTCCTCAGCTACTTGGAAAGTTGAGGCAGGAGGATCACTTGAGTTCAAGAGTTTGAGGTTGTGGTGAGCTGTGATGTGATGATGTCTCTGCACTCTACCCAGGGCGACAGAGTAAGACTCTGTCTCAAAAAAAAAAAAAGAGTTGCTGAAGTTTACTCTTCAGTTTATTGGGTAAACTAATAGGGACATTTTTTTTTTCACCTTTGTGTGTTAGGTTATTTCCTATACTTTCTTCCAGACATAAGTGTCATGAAAGTTGCTTGAAAAATAATCATCATACATTCTGTCAGCCAACGGCATTAGGAATTGTGTGAGGACAGTTTGTGTGTGTGTGTGTGTGTGTGTGTGTGTGTGTGTGTTTGTAGAACTACAGGTCGAAAGAGAAGTGTAAGTTAAAAATACAGATTTAACCCATAATATGCTAAAATAAAAAAAATACAGATTTAAGGGAGGGAATGGAAAGCTGATGTTTTGGAAAATATTAACTGAGAATATGAAGGGGTGAATGGGTGAGTGAGTGACTCGCAGCCTGGCTGATGATAGCTTGTTCCAAAAGTATTCAAAGTGGCTAACAGTAAATAGGCAGATGATAGAGAAGAGTAAACACAGGATTTCTTTTTATTTTTGTGATACCTTTTACCATTCTGAAACAATGCCATATCCTGAAAAGTAATGTTCAGATAAAAGATAGAGGGAGGTGGGGCATGGTGGCTCATGCCTGTCATGCTAGCATTCTGGGAGGCCAAGGCAGGAGGATCACCTGAGGTCAGGAGTTTGAGACCAACCTGAGCAAGAGCAAGACCCTGTCTCTAGTAAAAATAGAAAAAATTAGCCAGACATGGTGACAGACACTTATAGTCCCCACTACTTGGGAGGCTGAGGCTGGAGGATTACTTGAGCTCAGGAGTTTGAGGCTACAGTGAACTATGATGACAATGGCACTGCACTCTAACCCAAGTGACAGAATGAGACTCTGTCTCGGGGGAAAAAAAAAGAAAGAAAGAAGAAAAAAGACAGAGAGGGGTGGGTAGGGAATCATATAATGTGTAAAAGAAATGTAGTGACATTTGTCTTTCCTTTTTACCACATTGATGATACATAGTTTTATCCTATTTTGGTGTATTTAATTACCTAAGATATAGAAACGTATAAGAGCCTTTGAGTCACTGGGAATAAAATGAAATGAAGAAGAGGGAAAAAAAAAAAAACAAAAACTTTCCAGTCTCACAGATGCTTCCATTAGAAATAACCAAATATCTGATTATCTTAATCCAAATCTTCAAAATGTTTTACCAAGATTACTCTAGCAAACTTCCTTGCAGTCTTCCTGTTTTCTGGGTCCTCCAGACTGCCTCCAGAGTAAGATTTCTAATACCTAGGTCTGCTCAAACCAGCCCTAATTTAAAGCTTACTTTATTGGCCTGCCCATAAATTCCGTATTACTTTTTGGGTCCTCCACAGGCTGACCCAGCCTACTGTTTCTCCATGTTTCGTAATTTTGACTCAATCACTTCATGTTCCAGCCCTGCTGAACTACTTAAAATTCCCCAAGCATTTCACATACCTTCTAGGCCACTGCACATGACATCACCCTGCTTAGAATAGTATACCCCACTTCTCCATCCAGGAAGCTGCCTCTCCTTTAAAGCTTACACAACTATTTTCTCCACTCTAGTTAAGCCGCTGCTGAGTCATAAGGTAACTAACTCCTGTGGTTTTCAAGATAGTTATACTAATTCAAAGTGTTATTAGTCAGCTTTGCTGTGGAAACAAACCATCCCATTTGTTTTTGTAACAATAAAAGCTTTATTTATTGCTCATATTTTGTTAGGGCTGTGAATTATCTACAGCTCTGCACCAGACAGCAATCTGCTTTGGATCTACTCCCCTTGTTTTCTTCCTTCAGATTTCAGATAGTGGTATGTCCATTAAGAGGCATAAAATAAGTTCAGTGAAAGAAATTAAAGTAGGGTTACTTTATAATGAAGGTAGCCAGTGAAGGCCTTTCTGAAAAGGTGATTTTTAAAGCCAACATCTGGAGGACAAGGGGAACCATCCTTATGAATATGGAGGAGCCAAGCAACCTAGGCAGGAGTAATAAGAACACAAGGGCTCTAAAACAGGAACCGGCCTAGAATGCATGGCTGGGGAGAAGTGGAATGAGGAGAACGACAGAAGATGAGGCAGAACAGGTAATCAAGACAATCAATTTTTTAATCAAAATAAAGATATTGGATTGGGTACCAATAGTGATGGAATGCCATTGGATGGTTTTAAGCAGGTGTGATGAGATATGATACTTGTTTTTAAAAGAACAGTGGCTGCCAGATGGTGAAACTATTACAGTGGGGCAAGAGGAAGGAAAACATGGAAAACCAGGGAGAACAGCTGTTAGGAAGCTGTTGCAGGAGTCCAGGCAAGAGATGATCATGGTTCATACTTAGGTGGTGGTGATGGATCTGGAGCACATGAGGGTGAGCAGCCCCTAAAAAAGGGCAGAGACATTTTATCTAATAAAAGAAGGAAACTGGTGTATACTAGCTGTGGTAAGTGACTTCCCTTATCAACACTTATACCTTCTCAATGCAGTATGTGACAAGGTCAGCAGCTGAGTGTTAGTCAGGGGGAGGTTGTCATGTAAGGATTTTGAAGAGAGAGTAGAAGGTATAAAAGTTATTTGGAGGACTAGGAAAAAAGTTTAGGAAAGTGTAACAGAATTGACAGGCAGTAATGAAGACTCATCTGAGATTTGTCACCAAAAATTTATAATGAGACAAATCAACTTGATTTTGTGTTTTTTCATTCATCAATCTTCTGTTTTCCAAGAAGTGATAGACAGTTAAATTTAACTACAATAGGAGGTTTGCAAGACTAATACAACAGGGAAAGGGAAAGATGCAAAGGGTTAGAAATATTGGCACAAGGGAAAGATGAAAATATTGGCAAAGCAACATATTCTATATTTCATAGCCTAAGAAAGGAAGGAAAGATTAAGGAGGGTGATCAATAGTGAGGAAATGGTAGGGAAAATTCACAGGAGATCTCAATGGAATCTTTAAAAAGTTGAAATGCCAGACAGGAGAATATGAAGGCTAGGAGGTGTGGGTCATGCCTAGAATAGAAGGTATGAAGTTGATGTTTTTTCAGGTATTGAAGTTTTCAGTGATCCCCAGGTCTTAGGTGTCATGAAAACACTAGATGGCAGAGGTGGGTGTAAAAACTATTGTTGGTGATGAGGAAGTTTAAGACTGGAGAGAAATAATATTGACATTTGAACGTTATGTATAGTGGTAGTAAAGAAAACAAATAAATCAGGATCTGGAGTCTAAACATAGCATTTCAATAAATGCCAGATGTTTTTCAATCTGTTCTTTGGTAAAAATTATTTTTTAATTTTGAAATATTTTAAACATATAAAAAATTGTAGAAAATAATGTATGAGAGACACATGTATGGATTCCTCCCTCAGATTTAAATGTAACATTTTCCTTGTTTGATTCAAAGTTCTCTTTTAATAAGATATTACATATACAACTAAATATTTCTCATTCTTCCTTAAATTTCTTCCACCATTATTTGTAAAAAAATTTTCCAATAGTTTATTTCCAAAACATAGAGTTCCAGACAATATGATTTATACATTTAAATAATTTACAAAAATTATAGCATATTGAGTAATAGACAATTTGGTATTTTTATTTCACATTATATTTGATACATATTCATGTTTGGATATATCTATGTGCATCATTCATCCTAATGGCTATGTAATATTCTCTTGCATAAATAAATTGGAATTTGATTTTCTATTCCCATAATTAGGGAGAGTTAGTGTGCTTCCATTTTTTTTTTCTATTGCAGATAGTCAATAACAAATGTTCCTGATGTCTCCGTTTATGACCAAATCATATGATCTAGTCAACTTTATTTGCCAATTACCCTTCACAGCAACCTCAAACATCTCAGAGGTGGGGGCATTTAGTATTCTCCAAGGTAAATCTTTTTTCATTTTTTTCTAGGTTATTTCTAACACCTCGAAAACTTCACGTTAAGCAAGCATTCCTCTACTATAAATTCTACATATGTAAAGAAAATGTAAGTGATTATCTTTGGAATATAATAACTGAGGACTCCTTAAAATTTCAGAGTAATAACCCACAGAGCAAAACTGCAATGAAATCAATTCTATAAAAAGATAAGGATTTCTGGTTCAAACTAAAGACACTGTGGACAAAATACATAAAAAGATGGCAGTATGGAAGAAGCCATTCTTGATGTTCAAGTGTCTTTAAGAAATCCTACATATAAGCAAGACAAGTAATGCAACTACAATGAAGAAATTTAAAAAGATATGAACTGGCTATTTACGCATGAAGAAATTAAAAATAGCAAGTATCATAAGAGATGCTCAAAATCAACAGTAACCACATAAATGTAAATTAAAACTACCATATGATGCCATTTTACCCTTATTAGACTGATAAAAATAAGAATGCTGTGTAATATCAGTATGGTTAGGAAAGGAGGAACCTTCATCCACAATTGGTGGTATTAGAAAATGGGACAGGCATTCTGGCGAGTCATCCTGTGTTACCTAGGCAAATCAAACATGAGTGCAACCTCTGACATAGTAATTCTGTTCTTGAGTATATCTCTTGTGAGAGTTAATTTTAAATGTCAACTTGGCTAGATTAAGGGATACTCAGATAGCTGGTAAAGCATTATTTCTGGGTATTTCTGTGCTGGTATTTCTGTAAGACATTGGCATTTGAATCAATATACTGAATAAGGAAGATCCACCATCACCCAATGTGGTTTGGCACCATTTAATTGGCTAAGGGTTTGGATAGAACAAAAATAAAGAGGAAAAGAATTCTCTCTCATGTTGTCTCTCCTAGAGCTAGGGCACCGTTTTTCTCCTGTCCTTGAATATCAGAACTCTAGGTTCTCCAGCCTTTGAACTCCGGGACTTGAACAAGCAGCTCCTCTGCTCCCTGGTTCTCTTTTCCTATGCTAGACATTACTCCAGGTTCTGGAGTTTTAAAAGCAGCCTGGGTGTAAATCTCTGTCCTGAATGTATTGCAGAAAGCATATTTCCTGCAGGAATGTAAGAATCAGGCTAATTTTGCCTTAATTGCCTAATCTAATTTCATATGTTTACTAAGGAATTACAGCAGTACCATTTCTCAACCCCACTGTTATTTTTAGTCAGCCATTATTCTTTTTGAAATCTCTATAAAATCAATAGACCTCCCTGAAGGGCTATTCTTCTTGATATAAAAACAAATGCATCTCTACTCCTTTCAAAAATGTTAAGATTTATATCTAGAAAATTATCTGTCAATAACATTTTAATGTGGTAGGGAAGTCTTCTAACTCAAAAACTATTGGATTTCTAATTCCATGTATTTTATTTGTTAAGGAAAACAATTCCATAAATACTTAGAGGAAAAGAAGATAATTTATAATTTTTAATTTGTTTAATTCTGTCCCAGAATTATAGATGCAGGGACAAGAAAATGCTTTAGATAAATCATTTTTAACAGATAATGTTAAAAATATGTGAGTAAAGTAATTCTTTTTAATGCAATCAACCATCGTTTGTACATATTTTTCCCCCAAAGCCTATTTTGTGTACATGTACAGGCAAGCACAAAAAATATGTTTCTCTAACATGTGACTATGTCTAGACATGAATAGATACAGTTAGACTGTCATGCATTTCCAACCAACTTCTCTGAATTTGTCTATACTGGAAATTTACCTGCATTCTAAATACCAGTTCTCTAAATGTCAATTTCTCTTGACATTGTAGGATTCTTGTCACACTTATTATCCGTCCTCTTTTTGATCTCTAGATAATACATCCTCCATTGGATTGTTTTCCTTTGACTACACCAACCTCAATTTTTTTTCCTTCTCATTCAGAAAAACGATAACATTTTTTGAACCTGCGTGCTTTTTTCTGTCTTTCTCCTGCCAGCCATGCCTATACTTTGCATTCTTTTATTATTATTATTATTATTATTATTATTTCAGAATATTAGGGTATACAAATGTTCTGGTTACATAAATTTCTTTTGTATCATTTGAGTCAAATTTATAAGTTTGCCCGTCCCCCAGATAGTGTGCATTGTACTCGTTAGGGGTGAATTTACCCATCTCCTCCTCCCCCTTCCAATCTGCTTGATTTCTGATGAATGTTATTGCCATATGTGCACATAAGTGTTGATCAATTATTTCCAATTTAATAGCAAGTACGTGTGGTGTTTGTTTTTCCATTCTTGTGATATTTCACTTGGAAGAATGGTCTTCAGTTCCATACAGGTTAATATAAGAGGTATTAGTTCACTATTTTTTATGGCTGAGTAGTACTCCATGATATACACATACCTCATTTTATTAATCTACTCATATATTAATGGGCATTCAGGTTGTTTCCACATCTTTGCAATTGTGAATTGTGCTGTTACAAATATTTGAGTGCAAGTTCATCCACGTTGTCACAAAGGACAGGATCTCCTTTTTTTTTTATAAATAAATAGTACCCCATTGTGTATATCTACCACATTTTCGTTATTCACTCATACATTGATGAACACTTAGCTTGGTTTCATGTCTTGGCTATTGTGGATTATGATGCAATAAACATGAAAATGCAGATACCTCCCCGACATACTGATTTCATCTCCTTTGAATATATACCAAGTAATGGGATTGCTGAGTCATATGGTAGTTCTATTTTTAATTTTTTTGAAGAACCTTTATACTGTTTTCCATAGTGGCTGTATTAATTTATATTCCTACAATATCCAAAATATAATATATAAGGAGCTCGAATAACTCAATTACCTACTGGATATTTTCTACCTAAATACTCCAAAGGCATATCCACTTCAGAATGTTCAAATTACCAATATACCCCTTTTCCTTTTTTTTGAACTAATTTTTTCACCATAAATTCTATATGAATTATTGGTGCTAATACTCCATACTCAAACCCTATAAATTATCCTTTACTACTTACTCTTTTCCTCCCTCACCTGCATATCCAAACACTATTCATTCTCATCAATTTTATTTTCCTGATTTCTCTTTGATATATTTAATTCTCCCCACTTCCAACACCACAGCCTTAGATTACAATTTCTTACTTCTCTAGAAATGTATCTATAACATCACTTGTTTAATATATTGGAATTTTGTGTTTAAGTACCTGGCTCTGTTGAGCTGCCATCAGAGGAAACTTTCACCGTCCCTGGAGAAATGACTCCCAGGTCTTCTTTCCCATCTTAAATATTGCTGTGGTCTTAGTGCGCTCATTGCCAGAATCTTCTCTTTTTTATCATTTAAGTAACAAATCATAACATAAAATATGTTTTGAATGTTACATAAAGACACAAAACATATAAATACTATATGTGATTACTAAATTTAAAAAACTTATATTCAGACATGCAAAATTCACAATGCTGTTTACCTCTGCATAAATATTTGAATAGTTTATTTATATTCATCCTGTGTTGTTCTTTTGAGGGTACAATGAAAGAATGTTTTGGTATCTTAATTGCCTTCTACTTCAGAAGCATGTCTCTGGGCACATTTTGAAATTGCTTCCACAGAGGGTGTTGCAATAGGATGACAAGGAGAGTTGCCACCCATTACAGAAAACAAACCTTCTCCTGGCTTCTGGAATGCATGTTCTTGGAAACAATGGGCTATTGGTCTGACACAGACAATCCCGCATTATCATTTATTCAGAAAAATACTATCCATGGCAGGAAGAAACTGTGTAAAAAGAACTAATTACAATTGTGAGGCCTCATTCTTGAGACAATTAGCACATCATGGGGGTGTATATTTTACATCAAATACCAGATGGGCTAATGTGAGAAGCCTTGCAATTTGAGGAAATGACAACACTCGTAAGTGAAAAACTGTCACTTTCAATGGCTTTTATTTAGAAGAAAGTATAAAAGCAAAAAAGAAAATGCGAATACAAAAAAGCAAAATCTAATGGGATCTTTAAGCAGATAATTTTAACGTGTAGTAAGAAAAGAAGGAAGAGAAGATCCTTGGTTTAGTTTAACCTAGTTATAGCAACATTCCTTCCCTGAAGTTTGAACTGTAAAACTGATAATATGAATGTGTTTGTTATAAATATTATATAAACCCCTTTTTTATCATAATCCTCACAGCAAAAGTGTGGATAATGCAGATATTAATTATCCCTGTATTCAAAGAAGAAATGGAGCCTCGGAGAGATTGAGTGCCTTGGTCAAAGTCAAATAGCTTGTAAGTGATGGAACTACAACTCAATTTCAAACCTCACTCCAAATCCATGCCCTTGTTCTTTCCACTGAGTGACACAGTCTGAGTAACAGTTCTCCTCTAGGCTTTGCACTCTCAGAGAAAATTTAGCCTCATAAATATTTCTCACTCCAAGGAATAGCAAAGGTCAGCTTACTCGGTGTCTTCTGTTGATCTGATCTGTCAGCATATTGCCTCAGTGCTTCCAAACCTAAGAGAGCTTGGCCATAAATAAATAAGATCCCAAACAAGGCTTCTCCAAGGATGGCTTCTCTGGAACTCTAATGATGCTGATGCAGCCAGTTATTAAAGAAGTTCCTGCTCTGTTGCAATCATTTTTTTTCATTTATTCTTATTAAGATAAATCTACATAATGTATTTTAAATAATTTATGTCTCATTGGCACCAACAGAGGAAAACACTATATGCTGCTCTAAAAAAGTTCACAGCAACAGTTTTTCTTTCAAGAAGCTGCTATTGAATCTAAGTTTTTGTTGGATGGTATTATTGGATTTGATCTTTCTGTCAGATGCTCTTCAATTCATCAGTCTCCAGATGTTACAAAATTAATCAGTGACAAAACATTACTCTTTATCTTTACAAGTACCTTATCCCTGAGAAGCAAAGCAAGGACCCCAAAATCAAAATGGGCTACGCATTTACAACCCACTGACTGTTCTTCTTTGAATTTCCCTGGCTAATTCTCTTCCCCCATTTCAAAGGCTACCCTCCATGTAAAATTCACCAAAATGTGTACCTTCCTCTTGACACACTCCATATTGCTCCTGCTGTGAGTTCTCATTCTCTGTTCTATACTCCCACACTAAGCATATTCTCCATATAAGAATATGCTTGTAATATTGTACAACATTGCACAATATTGTATAATATACATTGTATCACATTGTTACTTGTGTCTGCCTCTTCCTCTACTTCATTGAATTATTTGTATCTTCTACAGTAATCAAGCCAGCATCATGTAAATTGTTGATTTTCAATAAGTGCCAGTTGTATAAATAAAAAGGAGAAATAATGCCATATATTTGAAAGATATACCAATTGGCTTGAATCTCAACTAGCCTGACTGATTTCTCTCTGTTTTTAGAAATGCAATTTATGAAAGATTAATGGCAATGATAATGAGTGCTTTTTTCACTGGTAGGGATATCAATTTCTACTCATTAGTTCTTACCCTTTGCACTTTCATTAGAGAGAACTATACATTTAGAAGGACACAAATAGGCAAAATTATTTCACTAATGCTGGAAGCACGAATTCATCTCCTGCAACCTTCTTTGTTGCATGACACCCTCTAGCAAATTAACGTCTTCCCCTAACCTTCCAAGTCAACTCACAGCTTTGTGACTTGTGTATACCATTAATGCTGGTTGATATTTCCTTTCCCCTTCTAGCCAGTGATTTTTCTATTTTGAGACTCAGCTCATATGTCACATCCTATTCAAAGTCCTTCCTAATTCCATAAAATCAAAGAGTTGTACCTTTTTTAATGATGTCAGAGTACTCTGGAAGTACCTCCCTTATAAAAATTTGTTACATTGTTTCATACTTTGTGGTTTGCATGCCTGTGTCCTCCCTTAGACTGTGAATTCCTCTAGAAGAGGAATCATGTTTTCTTTCTCTACATATTGCCAGGGACTTCCATAGGGTCTGAGACATAATTAATACTCAGTAATTACTTAATGAATTAATGTTTTTAATTAACAGAATTTACTTATCGCCTCTATATGCAAAGCACCTTACTAGGCAATGATAGAGGAAAAACATGGCTCAAACAAGTGCAAGTGATGTAAAATTGCCCATTGGGGGCCAAGGGATGTGAGGATGAAAAGAATAATTGGAGCAGGAACCTGAGCTGTGCCTCAAAAAATGAAATTTTCCCTTGACAGAGGAAGAGTGGGGAGGTGGGAGAGAGAAGGCCAGTCCAGACTCAGAGAACAGCAGGATATCATAGGATGCTTTTCTGAACTGAGTTAAAGATAAACTCTATTAAATGCAAATTAAGCTGCATGATTTAAGGAAACAATGCATAATGCATTAAAGCAGATTAAGTTTAGAGACAACCCTCTGAGAGCCCAAATGTGGTTAGTGTAGTTTGAAATTAACTTAGTGTATAAAAACTCAAACAAGTTGTCAGGGAAGACAGACTAGCACTGGGCTGGCATGCTGAAACTCTCTTACTTAAAATGAGAAGTAGCTAAGCATACAGTCACATTTTACATTGATTTACGTCATTAATTCGAAGTCAACATTAGACCTTAAACTGAATATTAGCATTGGGAACTATGAGGTATGCTTGATTTCATATTTAAATCCTGCTGAAGGTGGGAAGCCCTGTGAAGAGCACGATGGTGTCTTCCTGAGTTGAGATCCTTCAAAATGAGTATGAGGAACACTTGCCTGGATTCCTAGTGAAGCACAAGTCCATGGCTAGGAGGTATCAGAGGATGTAGGTCAAGTTGTGCTAAGCAAAATAGTGTTTCCGATGGGCTACACAGGAAAGACCAGCCTGCTTTCTGTCACCTTCGGAATGTCCTGCCCAAGTTCTTTCATGAAGATGGCATTAAAAGACTCACAGAGACACTGTAGTGAAGTGGTCTCTAGCACTTTCACCAAAATTCTATTACTTGGAGGTTTCCAAATAATCAAAGGACATAGGAGCTGTATGAAAAAGCGAAGAAAATCGGTATGTGGAGGTGAGGTATGGGTATTTGATCACTGACAAATGGATGTATCAAAAACAACTGACATACTGTTTGGCAGTCGCCCAGTGGAGAAACTGTAGAGAAAGTTCTGAAGCACATAGATAGACAAGACAGAACTTTAACACATTCTTCATGTGAAGAATATGTGAGGAGCAGAGCAGGAGTCAGAGGAATGGCTGAAGAGATTGGTGGGACTAGAGAAGATTAAGATGTTGGATAAAGACGACAGCAATACCTAAGAGTAGGAGAGGCAACTAGAATCTGTTTCCCTGGAGAACCCTTACAGGAGCCTGTCTGAACTGCTGTGTTTAAGTACACTCAGGGAGTGGCAAAATTTGTTACTAATAAAACATGATACTTATTAAATGAGTCGTTTTGTAAATAAAATAGATATGGGATTATTCTTAAAATAACATTGTACTCAACAATGTGCATTCAATAGTTTTTTCTAGAGTGGAAGTGAGTCTGTGGAGTTGTATCTGGACTACAGCTTTGGTCTATTTTAGCGGTTCCCAGCATGAGGTCTCTAGACCATCACCTGGGAACTCGTTAGAAACACACATTTACAGGTAGACCTAACAAATCAAAAACTTAATGGGTGGGGACCAACAATCTGTGTTCTAATAAATTCTACAAGTGAATCTCATGCACCCTAAAAAATTTGAGAACTATTTGTTTATCAGTCTATAGTGATGGCCCAATGTGGTTGTACTTTTAATATTTACATGCTTACAAAGTGCTTTTATGCATTCATCCCCAAAAGTTAAACATACAACATTATTAGTTTCATTTCTCTGAAAAATTGATTGTACTCCTTAGAACTCTGGACAAACCCATGTAGACGCCATCCTTCTTTGTGTAAATGATGGAAGTCTGGTGCTCTTTTCTTTGCTGAAGAGCACCACTGGGGAACAGTGGAGGGACATAGCAATCACAAGTTTCTGGGACAACTATCAACTGTTGCACTGAAAACTAGAAAGATGCCAGCAATAGGTCTAATGGCATTAGAGGCCCAGACTTCATGGTCTGCTCCTTACCCGACCAGAGACCCAAAACTTAGATGCCCAGAGAAAAATATGACTAAGAAAAGAGAGCTCTGGCTTTTTTATGTAAAATTTCCAGTTAAAAGTTTAGAAACACTGTCTAATTAAAAAAAAAGGTTTCTGGCAAACTCAAGACTTACTTAAATTATAAAAATAATTTCTTCTCCATCCAACGAAGTGTATAAAAGCAAAGTCAGATTATGAAAAATGAAAAATACTATGGCCTAAAAAATTAAGCTTGCAAGCATAATTCTGTTTGTGTAAGCAGTAATCCAAGATAGCAAACACGTTTGAAATGCCATAAAGGTTTCCTGTGGGTATACTGTGCTAA
Organism: Avahi laniger; assembly: GCA_963575035.1. Taxonomy (NCBI): domain Eukaryota; kingdom Metazoa; phylum Chordata; class Mammalia; order Primates; family Indriidae; genus Avahi; species Avahi laniger. Next base: position 38,727 of record CAUYSK010009811.1, read on the forward strand.
ATGAAGTCAAAGGCTAAATGAATCTAGTCCCCAAGAGTTCCACATAACTGAAAAACCTGAAGTGTATCACTGCAGTTAGAAAATGGTTATTTTTAAATTTGCCTGTTGAAACTCTCCTGACTGTATGCATGTAAATCCCATTAAAGTTCACAGACGTTGCGCATACAATCAGTGAGAGGCATGCAGCCCCCTAACGCTTTCTCTAATGAAATCTGACTCAGCAGGTAGAGACTAATAATTACACAGCACAGAATCTGCATGAGATTGCTTTCTCGGTTTATGACTATTCGAAAACTGTGTGACACAATCCTGTTTGAAGATGAAGGCAGGAATATCTTTACGGACTGAAATTTAAACATGGACCTAAATTCCTAGCCCATTTATGGTCAAAGGATAAGAATAGATAATTTTTTTAAAAGAATAAACAAACAGTAAGTCAATATTTAAAGTAAAATTGAATCAAATTTTAAAAATAAAAGACTCTTGAATAACAAAAATGTAATAAAATCAAATACAGATAAAGCTACAGGACTATGATTACATTTTTGTATGCAAATTTGATAGAAATTTGGCCTTCTTTATGAAGAATAGTCTAGTAATAGTGCAACGAAAACTACAAAATAGTTTACATCTTTCTGCTAGAAATTCATTACCAGTAATTTATCCTAAAGAAATAATTTACAAAATAAAAAGTCTATAGATTAAGATATGCATGAGGTGGCATTTGTGCTATATGTTCTTAATGCAGCCAGATAATTTTCTGTTCTATTGAAGTATAATTGAGGAACATGGAAAGGCCCGGCTATAAAATACAATTAATTTTTCATAAATGGAACACGGGTATACCATTAGCACCAATATTAAGGCACACAACATTACAAGCACTCTCTCATTCCCTATTCCAGTGACAATACTGCACAGGATTAACATCTATCTTGACTTCCAACACAGAAAAGTTTTGCCTGTTTTTAATTTTATATAATGGAGAGCATAGATTCTATGCTCTATCATGGAGTATGTACTCTTTTAAATCTGGCTTCTTTTGCTTCACGTTTTATTTGTGAGAAGAATGTACGTTGTTGTACATAATTGAGATTTGTCATTTTCAAGACTGTATAATATTCCATTGCATGAATATACATAGCTGTTGATGGATGTTTCAATAAAGAGTGCTGCTATAAGTATTCATGTACAATTTTAAAGTTAACGTAAACATGCATATCTGTTGGATATCTGCCTAGGCATGGAATTCCTGAATTATATGACGTCAAATAGTTTCACAAAGTTTACAGATTTATATTTCTAACCAGCAGTGGACAAGAATTCCGGTCATTCTTAATTTGACTTAACTAAACCTCAGTATTTTTTTTCTTTTAAAAATCAATCCATTGTGGCAGTTGTGATTGATATCTCTCTTCTCGCTAAATGTTGAGCATCTTTTTGTTTGGATATCTTCTACAATAAAGTGCCTACTTGAGTCTTGTTAATTTTTCTCTTAGTATGTCTGCCTTTTATCACTGTTTTCTTTTATATAGTCTACACATAAGATTTTTTTGTGATTTAATAAATCAAAATATTTTTATTTTGCTATCTGAAAGACATTTTTAAAAAACAAAAAGGCAAGTCATAACCTGAGAGAAAATCACATATGATCTTTATCACATATAAATGCATTGCAAATATTTTCCACATTCTGTCTTCCTTTCTCATTCTCTTAAAGCTGTCTTTGATTGAACATATCCTCTGATGTATGACATCATAAGAGTAATTTTAATTTGTCCAATTCTTTTAGATATATAAAATACATACATATAACACACACATGTAGGCTGCCAAATTTTTTGTGTCCTGATGAAAGCCTAGCTCAATTTATCAACAAATTCTGCTGCTTTCTTCCCAAAGCTTTATTGTTTATATTGAGATCCATAGTTTATCTATCATAAGTTAATATTTGTGTATGACATGGGATACGCAATTGTCTCAGTATTGTTTTCTGAGAAGAAGCTCTTTGTCCCCACTGCACTGTAGTGTCGTCTTTGTCATGAATCAGATTTCTCTGTAGCATGTGAATCAGGTAACGCTGCATGTATGATCTGGACCCTCTATTCTTTTTGTGTATGTATCTATCCTTGTGCCCATAACATACTCTTACTAAAGTTTTGTGGTAAGTATTGATATCCATTAATGCAAATCCTCCAAATTTGTTTTTCTTCAAAATTGCCTTACAATTCTTTGCTATTTATGACTCCATATAAATTTTTAAATCAGGTTTTAATCACTCCACACACAAAAAACACTAATTTCTGGGATTCTGAATTTCTGAATGATATTGCATTTATAATCTGTAGATCAATTTGTGAGGAATTGACATTTTTATGCATTATGTCTTCCAACCCTTGAACATGCTAGTCACTACATTTTTTTAGGACTTCTTTTATTTTTTACCATAATATTTTGTAGTTTTCTGGTAAAAGTCTTACACGTCCTTTGTTAAGTGTATTCCTAAGTATCTTTTATACTATTTTAAACAGTACCTATTTCTTAATTTTTAAAAAATTTTGCTACTATATTTAAACCTAATTAATTTTAACTGACTTTGTGTCCTGCGACCTTATTGCATTCATTCATTCATTCGTGCTAACAGTTTGTATATTTTTTTAGATTTCATCCCTACAAAATAATGTATGAATATTACCTGTGAATGATGACAATGATTTTCTCCTTTTCTATGCTTATGCCTTTTAATTCCTTTTCTAGTTGTAGTCACTAGAACACTAGTCAAGTGTTAAAAAGTGGTGTGTATACAAGATAATACTGTTTTGGAAGAAAAACTTTCAATAAATCACCATTAATATGATGCTTTCCATATTATATTTTTAAGATTCCTTTTATCAGATTAATGAAATTGGATTTTAATTAATTAGCCAAAATTATTTATCATAATTGCATAATGTTAATTTCACATAATATTCGTGGTACTTTGGAAAATAAAACACGTAATTTAACCATTCCCTTGGCAGGTTTCCAAATCTGTTAAAAAAAAAAACTAAAGTGAACAAAATGCAAAGTATATAAATTTATGTATGGCATAAACACATACATTCATGACATCATCAAGGTAAGACTTTCTCACATTCTTGTCATGAATATCTCCTATCAGCTTAGAGAACAAGTGTTTTTATTTATTCCCATAGAGATAATTTTAGCAACTTTAAATCTGCCAAAATGTTATTTTATTCATAATTTTTCTAATTCTTATTAATGAAAGTGTTAAAGTATTTATTTCGAGTATCTTTTAGTTTTATAGCATTGAAATGAGGATCATCATTGACTACGTTTCCTACAAAATGAAATAGCAAAATTTATTTTTCCTGTAAATGTGGCAAATGCACTTAAAGAAGATAAAAGAAGGGCCAGCACATCTGCCATCCTAGCACTCTGGGAGGCCTAGGCGGAAGGATCACTTGAGGTCAGGAGTTTGAGCCCAGCCTGAGCTAAAGCGAGACCCTATCCCTACAAAAAATAGAAAAATTAGCCAGGCCTGGTGGCGTGCGTCTATAGTCTCAGCTACTTGGGAAGCTGAGGCAGGAGAATTCCTTCAGCCCCAGCGCAGGAGTTGAGATTGCAGTGAGCTATGATGATGCCACAGCACTCTAGACAGGCCAACAGAGCAAGACCCTGTCTCAAAAAAATAAAAATAAAGGAAGGTAATGGAAGATCTATTAATGCTATTAATGCAAGACGTTCAGTCAAACATTTTGGAAGCATAGAAACAAAAAAATTTCATTATAGGCACTTTGAACAATTAATTTAAATAAATAGACTTATTTGTGTGTCACAGATATAACCTAAATTAATTATTGCCTTGAGAGTTAAGATTTTTTTTTTCTTTAAAATCCAGGCATTCCTTGAAGATACTGCAGGTTTAGTTTTGACCACTGAAATAAAGTGGATATTGCAATAAAGAATTTCACAGAAATTTTTTTGTTTCCCAATGAATAAATATGTTATGTTCACACTATATCATAATCTATTGTGTGCAATATCATCATGTCTAAAAATGTACATACTCTAATTTGAAAACTTACATGCCTTAATTTAACTTTGCTGCTAAAATGCCAATGACCTTCTGAGACTTTAGCGAGTCATAATTTTTTGCTGGTGGAGGATCTTATCTCAATGTTAATGGCTACTGACTGATCAGGGTGATGATTACTGAATTTTGAGGTGGCTGTGATAATTTCTTAAAATAAGACAACAATGAAATTTGCCAAATCAATTGACTCTTCTTTTCATGAGAGATTTCTCTGTAGCATGTGATACTGTTTGATAGCAGTTTACCCAGAGTAAAACTTCTTTCAAAATTGTGATTAATCCTCTCAAGGCTTGTGCTCATTATCAACTAAGTTTATTTAATATTCTAAACCCATTGTTGTTATTTCAAAAATATTCATAACATCTTCACTAGGAGTAGCTTCCATCTCAAAGAACCACTTTCTTTGCTTACAGAGGAGACACAACTCCTCATTCATTCAAGTTTTACCATGATATAAACAAATGCAACAATTCAGCCACATCTTCAGTCTCCACTTCAAATTCCAGTTCTCTTGCTATTTCTACCACATCTGCGGTGACTTCCTCCACTGAAGTCTTGAATCTCTCAAAGTTATCCATGAGGATTGGAATCGGCTTCTTCCAAACTCCTGTTAATATTGACATTTTGACCTCTAATAAATCGTGAATGTTCTTAATGACATCTAGGATGGTGAATCCTTTCCTGAAGGATTACAATTAACTTTTCCAAGATCCATCAGAGGAATCACTACCTATGGCAGATATAGCTTTATGAAATGTATTTCTTAAATAATAAGACTTGATGGGCTACAGAATGCATGTTGTGTTTAGCAGACATGAAAAAAACATTAATCTCCTTGTGCATCTCCATCAGAGAGCTCGTGGGTGGCCAGGTGCATTGTCAATGAGTAGTAGTATTTTGAAAGGAATCTTTATTTCTAAGCAGTAGTCATCAATGATGGGCTTAAAATATTCAATAAACCAACCTGTAAATAGATATGTTGTCCTCCAGACTTTGTTTTTCCATTTATAGAGCACAGGCAGAATAGATATTGAATAATTTTTAAGGACCCTAGAACCCAGTAAATGAGCAATGGCTTCAGCTTAAAGTCATCAGCTGTATTAGCCCCTAATAAGAAAAGCAGTCTGTCCTTTGAAGCTTCGAAGTCAGGCATTAACTGCTCCTTTCTAACTATGAGAATCTTAGAAGGCAGCTTTGTCCAATAGAAGGATGTTTGTGTACACTGAAAATCTGTTCTTTAATGTAGCTGTCTTCATCAATTATCTTAGTTCGATCTTCTGGATAAATTGCTGCAGCTTTTACGTAAGCACTTGCTGCCTCACCTTGCAGGTTTATGTTATGGAAATGTCTTCTTTCCACAAAGCTCATTAACCAACCTTTATTAGCTTCACGTTTTTCTTCTGCGTCTTCCTCACCTTTCTCAGCCTTCATAGAACTGAAGATAGTTGGGTCTTGCTCTGGATTAGGCTTTGCCTTAAGGGAATGTTTTGGCTGGTTTGATCTTCTATCCAGACCACTCGAATTTTCTCCATATGTGCAATAAGGCCGTTTGGCTTCATTATTATTTTGTGTTAACCGAAGTAACACTTTTAATTTCCTTGAAGAACGTTTCCTTTGTATTCACAACTCAGCTAATTGTTTGGTGCAAGAGGCCTACTTTTTGGCCTATCTCAGTTTTAAACATGCTTTCCTCACTAAGTTTAATCATTTCTAGCTTCAGGGTTAAAGTGAGAAAAGTGTGAATCTTCCTTTCACTTGAACACTTAGAGGCCATTGTAGGATTATTCACTGGCCTAACTTCAATATTGTTGTGTCTCAAAGAATAGGGATGCCTGCGAAGAGAAAGAGAGATTGTGAAATGGCCAGTCAGTGGAGCAATCAGAACACACACATTTATCAATTAAGTTCACAAGTTCACCTATTATGTGGGCACATTTCATTCACGGTGTCCCAAAATAATTATAATAACAATATCAAAGATCACTATAACATATCTAATAATAGTGAACAACTTTGCAATACTGTGAGGATTACCAAAATATGACTCAGAAACATAAAGTGAACAGATACTATTGGGAAAATGGTACCAATAGTCTTGCTGGACACAGGATTGTCACAAACCTTCAATTTGTAAAAAAGACATCTGCAAGCCTCAATAAAGGCACATGCAATAAAGCAAAGTGCACTTGTAATTAAAAAGTTAGATTTCACCAACATATAAACTTGTTATATTGAGATTTGTTTGGTTGTTGGTTGGTTGGTTTTTTTTTTTTGGTTTTTTGGTATACTTTATAATGTGTCATTCAAAGCAAATGACTTGAATTTCAATGAAATTTCACTTTACTATGACCTTATTCTGGTGGTTTTTAAAATTACCTTGATCTCATGCTAACCTAAAAATACTTATTAAATGTCAAATTTTCCTGCTCAGCAACACTAAGAGTAAATGAATCACTTGTTGGTACATTTTAGATAAAAAAATGTAATAGATTTTTATCTAGTCTGGATTCCTTTATTTTTCCTAATATTATAAATGAAGTAAAACAGTATCAGAGAGACCAACTGACTTCTTCAAAGTCACAAAACTTGTAGCATTCTTCACATAATTTAGCAAACTGATAGCTTGAGATTTATTCTCCCAAATCCTACAATATAATAAGGTAAGGAGGAACTTTTGGCTTAAGGTTGCAAAACCTGAGTCCTAATATTCAGAGATAAATAACAGTTGTGTTTACTATACTCCCAGACTTGGACTGAACTATGTCTAGTGCTTCTATTAAAGCACGGAATACATACATATGCAGACATATATACAAAAAAAATCAATTAAAATAATATGCTTGAGGGAAAAGATTGGAATAAGGAAATAGGAAAAGAAGTGATGGATCTTAAACATAATTGAAATAAGTTGTAGTATCTAAACATTTAAGTCTCATTTCTATTCTATTTTATTTCAATGACATAATTATAAAATTATCTTCCTAGTTTATCTTCTTCTCTAAATTGGCTTTACGAAATACTTATACATCTCTATGCTAACAAGAGAATAGTCACTCTGTAACATCCTGCTTTTACTTATGTAGATTTCAAAGATATATTGTCCTAACTGAATTAGAAAAAAGAACCTTGAAATTTTAATTATTCAGAGACCAAAGTGATGGATTTTGTGGCAAAAAACAGGGTTTGATGGAATATAATATAATCAGCAGATTGAACTTTAATAAGTATTTGAATATTTTATTGCATATTATAATAGAATATTTCAATAGAAATCGTCTGGCTATTCCTCCACATTAAAGAGAATTACTTTGTTGTTTTAGCAATGAAAACATTTTCCTGCTGAAGTAGTGTCCAACATTGTTAAACAAGGGCTTGCATCATACAACACTGATGACCATTACAGAAGCATTCCAGAACAAATCTCATATAACCAAACTATTCATACAGTTTTCCTCCACCCTGCCTTTACACGTTCATTATTTGAGTTATTCTGATTTGAACATTAATTGTACTATCCTCTAAAGAAGCCATGTTTGTATGTTTATAGTCAAGAACCAGATGAAGATGAAAGTTTATCAGTAGAACTAACAATCACAGTTACATATGAAGCCCAAATTCGTAACTATATCACAATGACTCTCAACTTTTTCTCCTTATTTTTCAAGCAATGTATTGGACTTTTAATTAAATAATATATATTAAGCTGATTACTTTTAACTCATTTTCCACAGTAAAGATAATCAAAAGTGATTCCAATATATCACTGTGTTCACTTGTGTTTTCTTTACCTCTGGGCTTGACAATCCATATCTATATAACATCACCTTTTAGACAATCCCAAGTATATGATAGTCATCAAAAGTTTTATTATAGGAGGCAGACATGAATGTGTGGTTGTAGTACAGCCAATTAATAAACCTTTTAGAACATTTCTAGAAAAATTAATTATTTAATGTTTGATGTGGACATTTGGATGCTTTCTAAAATCTTCATATTCATATTGGATTATTTTTAAAATTCTTCCATTTTTAAATTATTAAAAAATTGATAATTAACCTTTAACTCTCTTGTAATGATCTTATAATTGATATTATATAAAGATAATAAAATTCTGACCAATAAAACATGAATAGATAAATATGACCAAGGTGAAAATTCCTCAATTGTACAATGCAAATTCTGTTCACTGACTTCCCCTAGATCTTGTGGCTTAATCATGAAAAAGTGCCCATATGTACACATTTAATAACTATAGTAGGAGACCTTGGTAGAATTGTAATATTGTCATGAGTATTTTAGTTTTTTAACCTTTTATTTATTTATTTTTATTTTTATGTTGATTTTTATTTCAGAGTATTGCAGAGGTACACTTTGGTTACATAAATTGCCTTTACACTATCCAAGTCAGAGCTACAACCATGCCCATCCCCCAGACAATGCGCATTGCACCCATTAGGTGTGCATTTACACAACCCCCCCC
>CAUYSK010009814.1:0-23004 GCA_963575035.1 Avahi laniger
AACCCGATGCTCACGGCAGCTTTGTGAAAGTGCCTCTGAGAGGTTTCGTCTGGGGGTTGCTCACTCCCACGGCGGGGGGACGCTGCGGAGACAGTTTCTCCTCGGTTCTGCCGTCCGCCGGGTCCTCATCACAGAGGTTACAGGGTGTGGGGGGAGCTGTGCGGGCGCCGGGTGGATCCCGATTATCCATAAAAAGGCGCATTCACTGCATTTACATCCGGTGCCACCAACTTCCCAGTCTGGAGCTTCTTCTGTTTCTCACTTTCAGCACCTTTCTCCCCTCCTCCTCCACCAGCCGAAGCCCACTTATGTCTTGGACTAAACTCTCTTCCCTTCTCCCTTGGCCCTCACGGTTGCTTTTTATGCCCTTCTCGGTGACCCAGACTTTGCTTGTCGGACACTTGGCACGATTTATTTTCACTACTTTGTTGATGATCTGTCTCTCCATTGCTGGGGTCTGAGTCCAGTGGAGGAAAGAGAGGCGTATGTCTTGTTATATCTCCCACAATTAGAGATATATTAAATTAAAGTACAATTTAATTTTGCAGTTAAAGTTGCAAAAATGCCTGGTTTGTGGTAGTGCTCAGTACATTGCTGCTGAGTCAAATTATTAACAAAACATGTGAAACAGAGCTCGGTGCACACGCAGTCAACCGAAATACTCATCTGTTTTCTCCTGTTTCTCTTCTGCTTGATTGTCAATGTGCCAGTAGCATCCGTTCATTTTTTCTTTCTTTCAACAGTTTTTACAAAGGCATATTTTGTGCCAAACGTTTTATTAAGCACTTGGATATGATGATAAACCCTGACCCGAACATGGCCTTGGTGCCTCAGAGCTCGGGGGCTGTGGAGGGGCAAAGCGACCGTATAATGCCATGCAGTGAACACTTGGCTTAGAGGAGTCCGGGTTGTTATGGAAACACAGGCATATGTTGAGGTGGGTGTTCTGAGAAACAAAAGCGAGCTTCGCCTCGCCCAGGCAAGGGGCTGTTTACTGTCAAGACGCAGGAGAAAGGGTAAGGCCATCTCCAAAATGAAAAACCAGGCATGGCGACACCAATGTCAGCTCATTGCAGCATGGGCGCGGCGCACAGGGTCTCAGAAGGAACTGCAACTGCAAGGGGTTGGATCCCTGGAGGCACCATGTGCTAACTCTGTGCCCTCGCGGAAGAGTGATTTAACGTTTCTGTGCTCTGGTTTTCCCATGTCTACAGTGGGGACGATTGTAGACCCACCTCTTAGGGAGCCTGGAAAGATAAACGAGTTAATGCCGTGAACCAATTAGAGCAGCACCTGACAGACAATTCACTTCCAGTAAATATCAGCCATTGATTTTCACAGACACAGCTTTATTAAAAGCAAGCTTGGAACGTGGTTCTGAATGGAAGACATACTCCAGTAACTCAAAACATCGTGAACCTTGACCTTCACTTACACTTCACACAGACAAATTTTCTTGCTACAGATTAGCTTGTTTAGCTGGTTCTTGGTTCATTCTCCCAAGGAGGACCCTCCAGTCTGAACGCAGTAATGACTGTAGCTTCTAACAATCGTCGCCTAATTCCGCTTGTGTTTCCTGCTGGGAGTTTCCGAGGGAGGAACGAGACCTGTGCTCAGTGCTTGATCTTCTCCTCATTAATAGTGTAGTAATAATAGTAGTAAATAATAGTAAAATAATAGTAGTAGACACACGGTACATCCAGTCGAGGTCGGATGTCAGTAGATCCCTCTTATCAGTTCTGTGGAGAATCCCTTTAACACTCTGAAATTACCCTTTGAGAAAAACACAGACACCTAGTCTCACACACAAGTCAACTTCATAAATCCTTCATTTCGGGATCGAACTGTCATCTGGCATGACTTAACTCAGTTTAAACGGTAGCCACTAATGTCTCCAATACGGCCGGTGAACTTGCTCTGGTGGATTCTCCCAAGCATCTGCCGTGGCTTTGTGCAGAGAGCCTGGGACGCTCTGTCTGGTCTCATCTCCCTTTCTCCTTGCTGTTCGTCTCCTCACAGACTAACAAAAGCTCCTGGCCCCCTTCTGCACGCTGTCTTCCTCCTGACCTTGCTCTCCTGTGACAGGGACCGCTGACGAGGAGTGTGTGAGTGGGAGGGAATGCCAGGTTACAAAGAACAAATGAATCTGCTTCATTTCTTCCCCGTAGTTACCAGGAATCCATTCTTCTGTTGAACCCGCGCCCGTTCATTTGACTGGCAGGTTCTCTGCCGCGGCTTCAGACAGAGCCGCCTGTGCGCCGCGGGCAGGTGGAGAATGTTCAGTTGCCGTCACACTTGATACTAGCATTTGGATGAAATCAGGGCTAAGAAAGCGCATTTAGGGTAACAGTTGTTATTATGACAAGTCTTGAAACCAAAACCACAAAATTCTCATAGACCAAAATAACCAGCTGGTGGAATTGCAGGGTAGAATCTCTAAATATAAAACATAATGAATTAAAAATAATAGAACAATGACTCTAAGTGGCACTATTAAAGTTCTTACGGGGCGTGTAATTCTGCATTGCAAAGTGTGATCCTGAGGGATAAACATTGGTGTCGACAAGAGCAGTGGTTTTAAAACTATGTGGTCTTAGGTCATGTTTGAACTCAAAATTGCTTAGGATTTCAAATAACTTTTTGTTTATATATATGCACTATTATTAATGGCATTAGAAATTAAAACTGAGAGATATTTAAAATATGTATGTATTACTTTATTTCGTAACAATAAACCCATTGCATGATAACACAAATAACACATTTCCATAAATATAGTTATATTTCATAAAACAAAAAGATGGGAAGTGGCATTTTGTTTCACTTATCAAATCCCTTTAGTATCTGGCTGAGTAGAAGGGAGTTGAATCTCACATCTGCTTCCACATTCGACACGCTGCGACATCACCTGTCAGGCGGCTTCTGGAAAATTCTCCTGCAGACACATGGAAAAGACAAATACCGTCTTAGTGTTATCAGGAAAATAGTTTTATCCTCATAGACCTTCTACAGGGGCCCTCAGAGACACTGAAGTGCCGCTGGGCGGTGGTCTGAGACTTCGGAGCAGTAGCTCAGAGCGCGCACTGCAGCGCTGGGCCGGCCGGATCAGTTTCGCTCCTGCTAGTCATTTGTCTTGGGGAAAGTTACTTAACCTCGCAGACTTCAAATTTCCCATCTACAAATGGGCTTACTAATGGTAACTACCTCATAAAATTATTCTGAGGTTTAAAATATACATTTGTCCAATGAAACTCACTCCCCAATACTGAAAAAACAACCTCAATAATTGTTTGCTCTTGTCATTAGACAATTCAAATATCTATCAAAGTGGACTTCTAAAAATCAAACTGAAATGAAAGTTACCTCAATATTTTTTTATTTAGTTGTTGTTTGACCTGCTCATGAGCACTTAGAATTTTAGGAAAGTTGTTTTAAATGATAGTTGAAACCTAATGAACCATGGGAGTCTCTTTATTGTCAACAGATTTCCATGTTTATATAGAGTAACACCCTCTCCCCCTACAAACAAAACAAAACAAGACCTTAAAGAACACGGTTAAGAAGAAAGAGAGGTGATTCAAAGGCAATGGTTAGGCAATGACTTGGGTCAAGTTGGTGGTCTGCGTAAGACCAATCTGTTTTTTCCTGACCATATATTTTCTACAATTTTAGGTAAGAAAAAATATAGCTGCATTTTAAAAAAAATTGTGTCTCAATAAATTAAGTAGTGATGTCATGATTAGAAATATCTGAAATATGTATTGGGAGAAACATTGTAAAAGCATGTAAAACATTACATAGTGAGTTGGAAGAGATCTATTTATTTTACTTCTTAAGTAGTGATAAAAGCTATAAATTACAAAAATTAAGCAATTGTGTTCATTTTTGTAATTCAATAAAATTTACAAAAGAGCCAAACTGATATATATGGCAGAGATTCTTAATGATTATTGTGTAGAATGTTAATTAGGCAGAAGTGAACTTTCTTAAATATTGATTTCACAAATATAACTATAATTATTGTAATTATAATTATGTATTTAATGCAACACATATACACGAATAATTTACATAAATGCTTAGTTTACATTCATGTTTATTTTTTCATCTGTAAATGACATTTGGTCAGTAGTTGCTTTTTGTAAATTATTATAAATGTAGTTAAAACTTGCTCGAGTCACGTTAACGACTAAGGGCTTCCAGCAGTGAAAATGCCTAGTCCGCCAAGTTGGTTCCCTCCTCCTCCTCTCTCATGCTCTCACTGGAAGGTTCCTATCAGCATGTTCAGCCCCGTCCACCCTCCCTTACCCCGAGTCCCCAGCCAGGGATCCACTCGGGAGTCTTGCCTGCCCCCAGCCGTGGGGCCATGGATGCGATGACCCCCAGACCCACGCAGGACTGGGGAGGGGACGGTGCCTGCTCAGGATGGTGGTTCAGTCCCCTCTTCCCTGGCCGTAGCTGGCAGAACACAGTGAAACAGGAAAAGATCTTGGGGACTTAAGCCAGACTCACGGGAAAGGCAAACCATGTGCCTTTGAAACTATGGGTGGACAGGAAACGTCAGAGCCATGAGAACAAGAACTACTAAGAGGCAAACAGGAAAAGTGGCTAAATCTGTTTCTTATAGAACTCCATGATCCTGCACATCTGGAAAGTTCCTCCCCGATTTCAGCAGATTCCTGAAAGATCCTGCAGCAGCCACAACACAGGGAGACGAGGCCAAGTCCCTCTACAACAGAGGGAGCCAGTAAGCTGTGCGGGGACAGGGGCGCGGGACGGAGGGGAAGGGGAGACCACAGCCTCCTAAACGATTTTGCCTCCATCTCCGCTTCTGGCTCAGACGTACGCGTGAGTTGCAGCTTACTGTGATGCAGGAGTTCGGGGAAACCTCACGCGCCCCAAATGACACTTTCTTCATTTGCTTGCTGACCCGTGAAATTATTTTAACACAGGTCATTGGCTTTACTTCTATAATTAAAATGAAAAGGATTAAATGGTAACAGCCTGGCCACAGAAGAAAAAGCACCCTAATTGTAAGCACCCTGCAGTGCTTACATCTTTTGTAAGAACTGATCCTACCTGAGTGGAGGGAAAAACAGAATTTAAGAAGATTATCTGAGAGGAATACAGTGTAGAAAGACAGGGCTCAGAACAGAGAAGACAAAAGTCACGTATTTCACATCAAGTAAATTTATTTACTATATGTACAGAAATACGTAGCATCGTCTGGCTTCCCGCACAGCCCGAGAGCAACGCCAACTGCAGAAATCGGAATCTTGCCTTTATTTCCAAAAGAGAAAAAAACATCAAAATCAACAAAGGAGAGCAAATAAAAACACTCATAACTCATACCCTCCACATAATCAGGAAACGTTGAGAATCATGAGCCCCAAATTTCTTGTAAATGGAGAAATAAACACCAAGCTCTTAGCACATGACTTTTCAGAGACGGGAGAGGAAACCTTAAGGCCGATCAGAAACATGTTAATATCAGTGCCAGAAAACAGACAAGCACGTTTCCCCCAAACCGATGACATGAACCCATTCACATCTCATCCAACACTGCAGCAGCCCTTGCGTGGTCCCGGAGTCAGAAACTATTTGCTCAGATGTTTGATTTAGCTTGACTTTTTAAATGAAAATGGTGCATAAAAGGGAACATTAAAGGATGCATTCAGAAAATAACCAACCATACACCCAGAAATTTGAGGACAGTTGATTTTTTTCTCAAAAAAAAAAAAGAATAGAAGAAGAGGGAGAGAAGAAAAACAGAAAATTAAGCGTTGAGGTGAGAACCAGACCTAGGTTTTGGAATCTCATCCCCTGAATTTTCATGGCAGGGGCCCTTTCTCAAGAACCAGTCCCGGTACTGGGTCTTCCCGCCGTGTCTGATGAGCAGCTCACGCACTACTGACGTTGGCGTTGTCAGCTAGAGTTTTGTAAGCAATCTGTTTGCAGGTGCCAGTGAATACAGGAGGTTCTAAGTTACTCTGACAGGCGCCCCCGTGGTGGCGATTGCTCAGGCGTCAGTCATGCCTTGCGCTTCATGACGACACAGGTTTGCAAGGACAGGCGTTCTCCCTGATCACTCTCAGTCTGCAGCGGACACAGCTGTGTCTTCGCAGCACCGTGGCCTTCCCTGCACACACAGAGCTTTCTCATCTCTGTACATTTTAGCTTTAGAGTGATACGGACAGGAAATACTTGAAGAAATGAAACATTAGATGAAGCAATGATACCCTGTAGCATTGGAAGAGGGCACTGGGCAGAGAGCAGAGTCCAAAAGCCAGTTTCTCCTACTTCATGCAGCATTTCCCTTCCCCCTGTTTCGGGCACAGAATTATATAAATTCTAGATGTATTACATAAACACATTTGAATTTTAAATATGTTCCTAGATGAATTTTTAATAAGATTATGCCACCCTCAGAGAGAAATTTGAGACTCAAATCTAAGACATTTGCACAAGTCAGTCCTATCACAGATAAGATCGTATTTGAAGTTCAGATTTTTCACAGATAAATATTTGAAAACATCGTGCTAACACTGAATATTTTAAAATGTGTTAGTGGTAAAACTGATAATTATTTTGGTAATAATGGTGGGTTCTACACATACTCTGATGTGGATCAGTTTGTTTCCATCTCTCATAAATCATTAAAAAAGATCTAGTTTTCCAGGATATTTGCATCTTTATTCATATTTTAGTAATCTTCAACTCTTACATATTAAGTTTAAATTGAAATTGGTTAATTATATTGCCATACAGTCACTCATGCTCCGTAAGAATTTCTAAGCCTACTGAAATCATAGTTCCCATAAAACTCAAACATAAATGTAACTGGGAGGTGGAATATAGATCAATTTGAGGATCATTTAAGGATAACAGGCATACTCTTCAACCTTATCATTAGATGACTAGAGAGCTGGAAACATAGATTCCTCTCTGTTTTACAAGGTCTTCAGGGCCACCGTATTTATACAGGTCCTTGTACCAGGGTGTTTCTGACACCCCTCAACGCTGCCTTGGCTGGGCCTTCACCACCTCTGCTGTGAGCATCGTGGGCGATAATCCCCACCTTGCCCACGCCTGTGTCTTGCTGGGAAGATTCCACATCCTTCAGGGGAAAACATTCCAAAATGTAAATCTATTAAATGAATCCTCTGCTTAAAACTTAGTGGTTTTGCATAATCTACAAGATAATCAATATAACTTAGGTTATCTCAAAATGCCGGAGATTCACACTTAATTTACATTATAAATTTATTATAAATTAATGTTTATTATAAATTTTATTATAAATTATGAATTTATTATAAATTAATTTATTATTATGAATTTATAATTGGTTGTAAATTAGTCAATAAATTATTGATAATTAATTAAATCATCTAAAATATATTAAAAATAAAAATATACCAGATAGTACCTGCAACATCCTGAGAATATATATTAATATATAAAAAAATGCATCAACTTGATAATTTAAAAATATTGAAAATCACATATTCATCATAGTTTTTATAACAGATTTATTGGTATACAACTCATGTAACAGAAGAATGACCTTTTAAGATGTGTAAGTCAGTGGTTGTCAGTATATTAACAGCATCAGACAACTGCAATGACTACCTAATTTAAGAACATTTTTACCATTTCAAGAAGAAATCTTGTAAGATGATTAATTATATTCCAGTCCCCACTACCTAAGCCTCTGGCAGCCACCAAGTGACTTTCTGTCTCTATGGATTTAATTATTCTGGACATTTCATACAAGTGGAATCATACGACACATGGCCTTTGGGGCTGGTTTCTTTCCCTCGGCGTAAGGTTTTCAAGGTCCGTCTCTGTTGTGCTGTCTGTCACTTCATTTCCTTTACTACCGAGTAATATTCTGGTCTGTGAACAAATCCCATTTTGTTTTCCATTCATCAATTGATGTACTTTGGGGTTGTCTTCACTTTTTGGTTTTTAAAATGATGCTTCTGTGTAAAACTACATAAATAGAACTTACTATATAAATCCTTACATGAAGATACGTTTTCAGTTCTCTTGCGCGTATGGTTCAGAAAGGAATTGCTGTGTTGTCTGGTAAATATCTGTGTTAAACATTTTGGTATCTGCCACGCTGTTTTCCAAAGTGACTGCACCATTTTATCTTTCTACAAGCAATATATGAGCATTCTAATTTCTCCACAAACTCATCAATGTGTGTTATTGTCTGCTTTGTGGGTTTTTTTTTTTTTTTCCATTTTAATGCTCCTAGTGTGTATGAGTGATATCCCATTGTGGCTTTGATTTGCATTTCCTAATGATTGAAGGTTAAGCATTTTTTCATGTGTTTATTGGTCACTTGTATATCTCGTTTAGAAAAATGTCAACTCACATCATTTCCTCATTTTTAATTGGGTTATTTTTTATTGTTGATTTTTATTAGTTCATTATGTATTCTGGATATAATTTCCTTATGTGATATGTTAATTTCTGCGGATCAATCTGGGGAGTACTGACCTCTTTAAAATGCTAAATCTTTCAATCCATGAACATAGAATGCCTCTCCATCTGCACAAGGCTTCTTTAACTTCTTCCAACAATGTTTACAGTTTGCAACTCTTTTGCTGAATTAATTCCCAAGTATTTTGACCTTTTGATGCTATCGTAAATTAAACTGTGTTCTTAATTTCATATTCAGATTGTTCATTGCAAGTTTATAGAAATACACCAAACTTCTGAAATTATAGTACTTTGGGAAATGAGTAAAAATAACTACGTATCTGAGCAAGCAGATATTTTAACCTTCCCTTGGGCTATCAGAGAACCTATCTTTGCAGCAGGGGTATCAAAGGCCTACTGCAGTTTTTGCTCAGCTCTGGCCCTATTGCTTTGTTGTTGTGTGAGGCGCAGGCCTGAGGTCGCCCATGAAGTGCGGAGACGTGAGACTCCACATTGCTGCCGAGTGCGGCTGAGGCTGCTGGTGCTCAGCGGTGGCTGAGGAAGTCTGTTGCTGTCCAGATAAACAATGGCTCTCTATCCTGCGCCTCTCGGTCGCAGACCTAAGTTGGCAGAGCGTCCTGTCCCCTCACCAGCTGTCAGGTGGCCCCTGTTCCCTTTTCGAAGTTAAAAAGAGAAGCCATTTGTAGGTAACGTGATTGTGTTAATGTTCTCAAACCGATGAGGCCAAGGAAGACTCTGTAGACGTCTCTGGACGTCCAGTTACTGTATTCAGGGCCTTGAGGGCTGTCGTTGTGGACAGCAAGGTGGTAGAAATACAGCTGGAAATGACTCAGGAAGAGAGTGAGGCAAACGCAGAACACCGAGATTCAGCAGCCATCAGTCATTCAGTTCTCCCGAGAATGAAAATCGAGAGTTGAATGGAGTCTACGGTTAAGGCCACACATTGCAATTTAATAAAAATAAAATAAATAAAAACGAAAAAGGTTAGAAATGTGCACCTCCTGAGAAAAAGCCTACAGTCAGAAATTTAAGAGTCAAGCCCGTGCTTCATGTGGAACACAGCCCTGGGATCTCCAGCAAATGCAGGACTGAGCACGTGGTTCAGATGTCAGAGACTTACAGTCCAGCCGAGGATCAGCAGCACATACAATTCTGGAAAATTATTACTTAAAAAGAGCAGAAAGTGGTTAATAATTCTTATCAAAGGAAGCTACTTCCTAGCAGAGGTCTAGACTATCCTGTAAGTTACTGATATCAGGCGATTAATTTAACCGGCATAAAGTCACTCCTCTAAAAATCAAGATTTAATATAGATTATTTGGAAGATTTAAAATATTTTCCTAGCCAGAAAATAATCCTTAGTGGACATAAATGTTATTTCTCTTTCTTTCTTTCTCAGCATGAGAAAGGCTCTATATGGGAAGAGAAA
The DNA here is from genome assembly GCA_963575035.1 of Avahi laniger. Lineage (NCBI taxonomy): Eukaryota > Metazoa > Chordata > Mammalia > Primates > Indriidae > Avahi > Avahi laniger. The sequence continues at coordinate 9,884 of CAUYSK010009814.1, forward strand.
AAGAAAAAGCAACAAACTAGCAACGGTGTCTGCGCTGTAGCCCGCGTGGCTATTTGCCGTCTGTGTCCTTTTGCAATCGCTGACACGCCTAATTCTCCTTTTCTGTTGAAGAGACTTCAGGCCAACTGCTCTAACCACCACTTATGTTTGCTTTTAAAGAGCCTGAAACACCACTCAAATATGCTATTATTATTAAATGGAAATTTGAAGAGGGAAAACAAGATATTTCGATGTCAAAAGGAACAAAAACAACCTGTATTTTGGTCTAAATGATCAGGACTCGCTGCCCATCTCCATCATATTTAAGGGGGTGAAACGCTGTGCACCCCCACGCCCTGTGGCCACGCGTGCAGCCACACAGACTGAGTGTCCGGGAAGGTACAGGTGTGATGAGGCCACGTCAGAATCCACAGGCGTGTACAGATGTGTGTGTGCGTGTGAGCTCTGAGCTGCGTTGCTATCCCGTTGTGAAGGTCTTTTTAATGTAACTAATGTAGATTAAAACACTGAGCATTTGCTATGCATTGGTCATAATGTAAGTGCCTTTGCTTTTGCCCTCGTTAAGATCTCTTTGGAGTATGAATTCCATGACTTCAGAGCCCAGCAGTGAACTATAGTTTGCAATGCTGAATGCGGGTTTCGTTTGTTTTATTTGTAATGATCTCGAATAAGAAAACTTCTGCCGTATACTCCATCCCCACACAGGCACGGTATAAAACACCACTCACACTTGTGTGCGTATCTTCCTTAGCACGTAGGTACTTTCCACAATAGGAACTACATGCAGAGAGCACAGTGATGTCATATGAAACACTAAACTGTTCCAATCCAAAAGCAAGTTGGGTGCAGCAATAAATAACCGGTTGGGCTTGATTAAAATTTCCTGTCTTCTCCTGTTCCCTTTCGTCGACTCCTATACTCAGTTCGAGATCTTACTAGGGGTTCTGCAAGGAACAGAAAGACGGATGTGGACATAGTAACTGCCGCTGAGAGCTGAGGTGGGGTCAGGGAGGCGAATGCGTGTGCGCTCAACAACAGGCGCAGGGAGGCAGGAGTTTCAGAAAAGGTGGAAGAGCAGGTTTCTGCGCACAGCGGGGACTGTCAGAGAAAGGCCCTTGGGGGACAGCTGACCCTGGCCGGCGGAGGAAATGTCCCTTTCGAATCAAGGATCTTTGTGTCAGTGACTCGAATGCACAGGATTCAAAACGGGCAAAACGCCGCCTTTAAGCAATTCCGTCCTGATTTTTTTTAATTCTTTGCCACGGAGGGAACTTGAGGCAGAATGAGGCAGAATTAGTGGTGTCTGTTTGATCTCAAGCTGACGATCTCCAAAGATTAAAAAGATAAATAAACGAAATGAAAATTATGAGGCTGTGTTTCTACAGTCCCAAGGCGGGTAGAGGTTGAGCTGGCTCCGGTCCGACACCAGCGGGTACACGTAGCGACAAGTCTCGTCTCTTCCACCCCCACACCGCGGGGAATTGCAACCCCATCTCTGGGGTTTTCGACGTCCTAGGGGTTTATGACCAAGGCACTCACAGTATAAGGTGCTTTGAGACCAAACAAGTTCTTGAACTTAGATGAGCGACATTCCTGCCGCGTGGTTAACAGGCAACATGCTGACGACTCTGCAGAGAGGACGTCACCGGGTCACCACGAGGACAGCCAGCTCGGCCCTGGACTTGGCAGGTGCCCGGCGGGAAGGAGACTGGCGGGGCAGCCCCGGCACGCGCCGGCGCAGGTCCCAGGAGCGAGTCCTCTGCCTACGCGGGAGAAGACGACTTCTGTTTTCTGGCCTCGCTTTGCCAAATTCAGCCATCTAACCCAAACCTTGGGGGTGCCTCCCGCACCGTCCCCGGTCCCGGGGCCCTGCCCAGCCATGGCTGGAAGGAGCGTGGCTCTGAGCCATCAAGCCCCAAAGTCCACTCGGGAGTCAGCCCCTAACTCTCAAAACCTTCGTGCGTGTTACAGAAGTAATAGACGTGATCTGCCGTGTGTGCTAACTAAGGCCCCAGATGGCTGCGAAAGTCCGGAGGAGGGAGGTGTCAGAAAAAAACAAACAAAAAAAACCCAAAATATAAAAACAACTGGAACAGAAAAGCATGAATTTATATTTTCTAAAATATTGTTTCATCACAGTTTTCTCAGAGGTGCATTTGCTAACCTTAATGTTATTGGGAAATGAACCTGACCCTTTCTTTATTTTGTTCATTTTTTACTAAAGAATTTCATATTCAACAAATAGTAAAAACAAACATGAAGTGCATTTTAGGTGTACCATTACCTGGTTTGTTTTTAAAACCTCTCGTTCCTGGAAACCAATGGGAAATCGGTTCTAGAGCAAATTTTGCTCTCCACCTGACAGCTGTGGTCAAAGCCACGAGGTACAAGGACAGTGACTGAGGCCACCCGAGCAGCTGCGTGTGAAGAACTTGTGGAACCGAGGAGAGAAAACGCTGAGCTCGGAAGCTGCGACTGAGCCGGATGCGCTGGTTCCGTGAAGCTGCACTTGATCGGAGTTACGGTCACAGGAGTTTTATGTTTTCAGTGTTTCTAATTAAGGCTTCTAAATTCAAATACGCTAATTTCAACATACTTTAATGAAGTCAAGGTAAACTGAAGCTGTTTTGGAAATAAAGTAACGCTTTAGGATGAGAAGATTATGAACATCCACGTTATAACCATGTTTAACGATGAATATTTAATGAACTAGAAGGATGGGTTAATCATGGATCATAAACAATATTATTTCTTGATTGATACAATCTCAAATTTAGCATTTATTTTCTAAGATTTCAGCCTTTGACGTTTTGGAATGAGGACACGTTAGCATGGCTGTGATCTATATCCGCATTTATTCGTCTGCATAAAAATTTTGATGTTAGCATGATGCAGCATAATTTTTAAATTGTATTTCTCCAAATACGGTTTTGGTTCTAATACACATCTTACTCATTATAAGTGAAATTTTAATTTTCTGATATAATATTTATAAGAGCATCTTTAAATATTCCAGAATCAGGGCCCCACATAAGTCGAGTGCACCGAAATTTCTGTCTGTGAAAGATCTACAGAAAGTATTTGGAATAAGAGTGTTTGTGGCCACTCTGGTTTCTGTGTTTAGAATGTTGAAAGCCTGGCTGTTCTTACTTAAGGAGGTATCTTTTCCTACAAATCCCTTTTGACAGTCATTATCCAACCACAGAGTTGATAACTCGCTTCTCTTATCCTGTACCTTAAGGCTACAAAGGGAGCAAATTATTTGAATTAATGCAATTGTGGTTGGAGGGAAATAAGCCACAAAGCGACAGTAGGAGCTGCCTCGACCTTGAACAGGAGGTGAACACTTTGCAGGTCAAATATTTACTGCTGGAAAAGTCACTGCTCTGTAACGGGATTCTTCTGCAGTTTGGTATCCAGAGAGTAGCACCTGTGACTGCACTCTGCTTCCTAAGAGGAGAAATTGGGTCCCGGATGATTGAGTCTGGTAAGTCTTATTTCAGCAAGGACTAAAATTAATCAAGGATGTTCGATGGGAACTGCAAAGAAGAGAGGATTAGTGTGTCATTTAGGAAAAACAGAAGTTTTCTCTACTTCAAGTTTACAACACAGTGTGGGAATACCGAATAGTCGCCTAAATTCTTCTGTTGGATTCTTCTTTTCTCTCAGGTTATTTTTCATTACAGAAATTCCCGAGGGGCTTGTTTTAGTCTCAACTGATTTTTTAAAAACACCACAAAGGCAACTTCTGATCCACATTGATGTTAGGAAAAGAGCATCTATGTTCATCCACAGAATGGAGATCAATGGCATAATCAGCGTGTGATATGAAAACACAGCTTTTATGAGCTTTTCTTTAAATATTCAGGTTTTATTAATAGAAAGTTTGCTCCATGGTGCGGTAACATTTAGGACTATTTAGAGATTATTTTATGATCTTTAAATGATTTTTAAAAATAAACATTCTAATATTCAGTGCGTTGTTCCATTCACACGGCACTCGTCAGCTCACCTGTGTGTACCGGGATGTTCCTGAGCTGTACTTGTTTTGTTTTGCTACGGTTCACACCAGGGTTTGTCTTACACGCACATGTTAATAAGATACCTGATTCTGTCTACACGTTAATACCTCATGCTGCATTGGAAACCCATTTCTTGTTTTGCTAAATTAATTTGATGAACACCAACTGCTCTACCACATTTGAATAACTTTTCTTGTGTTCTACCAAAGCTATATACATTACTTGATTCATTTAATTTTAGTATTAATTAGCTATATTGTCTTTCCGCTGTCATTCAATTCGTTCATCATAGTTCTAATAGCTGTCGAATATCCTCTAGGCCTAGTGCTAGGCACTGTTACACATGTTCTGGGTCCTACCCTCAAAGAACTTAGTCTTAGACTCGGCAATGCAGAACATTTGCATGGCACGTGTTACAGGATTGAAACACGTAAACTTTAAAGCCGTGGCAAAATGGAGGAGACCGCCAGTTCTGTCTGTGAGAGGGGAGGGTTGAAAGCTCTGCGAGCAGCGGAATGTCTACGTGATGTCTGTAGGAGGGCGAGCAGCGCACGTATGTGCGAAGGCAGACGGGTTGAAACAGCGCGATTCATTCAGATATTTCCAGTAATTTTTCTCTGTGTATAAACTTGAACAAGGAAGTGTGGAACACGTCCATGTGAGCGTGAAAAGTGCGCAGGGGCCAGATCATGACTGACGGTGTCTGCGCGTCTCCCGCATCCAGCGGAGCCCGTCTTCCGGGCGCCTGTGCTTCCAAACACCGTTTAGGTCCAGTGTCTGTGGACCACAAACGCAAACGCTGTCCTCAAGTTAGCCCTTGAAATCGTCTTTGCGTGTGGGAAACGGAATTTAATAAGGAAGCTTTTACGAAGCTCTGGAGCTTAATGGAAGTTTCTAATCCATTCAATTTCATACATATTGTTTCCTTCCTTTTTTAAAATGATTGTGATATGTCCAAGGGTTTTCTTTTTTTTGATTATATTTTTCCCCTGAGTTTGTTTATAAGATCTACTCTTTATTTTTCCCATTCTTTTTATCTTAATTTTCCCTATCACACTTGTTTGCAAGATTCAGTTCAACTTAAAATGCTTTAAAATTGGACACTGACGAGAAAATTCACCCATCGAGGACCCCAGCCATGCTTCTCTTTGAGTGGATGCCGCTTATGGCATTTACAGGGTAGTGTTGACAATTCCTCCTCAACCGGGATGCGCCTTCCCGTGGCCCTAGTTTTCCCATCATGGGGACAGAGTGAAGATTAACTTTGGCCCTTGAGGTCTCACCCTGCAAGGATGGTTGCTACCGGCAACCGCAACACAGATGACGACGCCTGCACAGTGGTTTGCGGTACAAGCCCTGCCGCCACGCTTCAGCGTCACTGCCCTCCTCCTTCCGTCCGGGCTGAAAAATCAGTGACAGAGCCCATAGCTTGTTGAAATACATGCAACTCCTAAACTGATTCTGAGAGCAGAGAATGTTGACAGAATTGCATGCTGACCTATTTTAAAAGTCCTCGTTCAGAGCTGAATCACTCTCGAAGGTTTCAGAGGATCTGCCCTATATATTTTCAGGTCAGAATAGCTGTAAAAGCAAGGGCTCTCCTGATGGATTAGCTAATTTTCGCATTTCACCAAAGCACAGTTATAAATAGATACTAATGATTTTTTGGAATCCTTGATGGCTTCTAGCACACTCTACATATTAATTATCTAATCATTCTGAGATCTTTGATTTTTCTCAGGAGGAAGTTGCTACAGGAAGTCAAAGAATTTACAGCTTCACCTTGAGGATGCATGAAATAGACACCAAACGTGGATCGCATGTGACAGGCAAAGCTTTTTTATTACTGTGGTGCATTCTGCAGTGTTCTGTCTGACTGTCTTGTTGGCTTTCCGTGTGATGTAGCAGATGGGTGCCTAAAGTTTATTTTTAAAATAAGTGATTATTTATGATTTCTTTAATAGTATCATAGTATCTACTATTTAGAAAAGGGAAATTTTACAGTAGAAAGAGGGAAGCATACTCTTAATGACTGTGGAATTTATGTCATTGGAATGTTTAAAAAGCGCAAGTTCGATTAAGTTCTGCCGTAACGCCAAACTAAGTGCATTATATTGGTGTTAGCATTGTTCTGATAATGTGGGTAAGGTATCAGGAATTAATGTTTTTTTCTTTTTCTTTTCTCAGTTTACAGGCAGAGATATACCAGAAAACTAACACAATTCACAATAGGTCAAACTACGGAGGTGAACATGTAAAATGGTAGGGGATGAAGGTTTGGTGTGCTGCGCCACCATAACTAATATTAGTCAGCATTGATTGCATGTTTGGTTCTGTGAAGAGAGTTTAACATATGTTTACAATGCAAATCTCGTGATAATCTAAAGAGACAGTTGTGTTATTATTTACCTTCACAAACTGTCCCAGACTTTACGGGCAGTGACGCTAAAGCTGGGATCTTGACACCCGAGCTCACCGGCGTCATTTCCGGGCTCAAACAAAGGACGCAGCCAAATGCCACTTCTTTACACTTCCCAAATCTCGGAAAAGCGTCGTCTACCTTAAAAGCTAGTCATTCTCTACAATTCTGGAAATCACCACTGCTGATACACAATTTCATGTTCGCGTGTACATTGCTCAGTGCATGCGGCTGGCTCTCCCTAAAACCACTTGTCAGTGAGGGCAGCCGTTCTCCAGAGCAGACTAAACCGTTTCAGAGGGAATTATTTGCGCCCTCAGGGAATCTGCTTCAGCGTGAACACCTGTGTAGGATTTAGGGGAAAAACGTTATACTTCTTAGCACTTTTATGGTCAGAAAAACTATATGTTAGATGTGGTTACGAAGACAGATTACTCCAGTTATAAACTACGTACCATGAAAAACAGCCGTGACCCGGTTTCGGAGGTGGGAAGAGGCTCTCTTGCCGCCTTCCCTTGTGCTTCCCTCTGCCTCGCGTCGCTGTGACTCAGTCGTGCCGCAGTGTTCCCGACGCCTGTGATGCCGCTGGGATTTGAGAAGCGCCTACTGTGTGGGTCGGGACAGCTCTGTTGGAGAGCCTGGGGCTTTGTGTACCTTTTAAACACTGTAGAAATGACACTAATTCTTTGCCTCTGTTAAAGCATAGCTAAAATAGTCTACGTTCTACGTAATGGATTGACCCAGAGTGACACCACAAATGCTCTTAAATTTTATTGTTGTGGTTGGCAGTAACTTTCTTATTGCAAAAATATCAGGTAAATACCGAATTATGACGAATCGTCTATGTTTGACGTGATTTCGTTAGTCACCACTTTTTACGTTTAAACAGCAAGCGATGGTTGGGATAAGTCTAAAACTATGGCCCCAGCCTACAAGAAGTTCACCCGTTAGTTTGAGACTTTCCACAAAAAGGAAATAAATACGGAAATATATTAACTGTTTAATGAAGAGGTAGAAACAGTGTACGCCATAGTTAAGGAAAGAAAAATTACCATTGCCATAGATCTAAACCGGAACTTTCCCTGTGAAAGATGGAATTTAACTAGGTCTTAGAATATCTAGGGAAAATAGCTAGTAAAAAGGTTATACATGTGTGTGTGTGTATATATATATACACACACACATATACATATATAATATGTGTATATATAATATGTATATATAATATATATAATATATATATATATATATATATGAAATTTTCCTGGATAATTGAGGCACTTGGTCAACAGTATTTTTTCTTTGCTTTCCTTCCTTCCTTCCTTTCTCATAACGTAACCCATCACCCTGGCTCCTTTTTGGAATATTTGGCAAGGAAGACAGAAAACGGCCTTGTCAGTAGATTGAACAAAATAATGTCAGGTTATCTTCTCGTCATTCTCAGCAAGGCAGCATGACAGGTACTTGGCAGTTTTAAACGTTTGATTAACTGAAAATTTTCACTCATGCAACACCATCCACCAAGAAATCTTGTACTATAAAGACGAGATAAGTTCCTGGCTTGTGTCCACTGGAGGAATCGCATGGGCACAAGGGAACGAGTCTCACACAGACGCTGAGAGCCGTGGTAGCAGAGGCAGCCTGGCATTTGCAAACCGAATGCGTGAAGAACAATGCTGTACATAACTTTTTTAAAACACGAGGAAAATTACTAATTACAACACGCTTTTCTTCTCCCTTTTTCTTCTCTTCTCCACATATTTGCTAAATAAATGATAACAATAAAAACTCTTTCTCCACTTTTTGAGTCAGTATTTCAAAATGCTCACGGAATGGGAGGCGAGGTTCCCCAGGAGACATGCTGGGAGCAAGGTAATTTCTAGCCTGCGTTCTGGACAGCACCCAGCGGTGGGACCCAGGGCGCCGGTGCTGGTGGGCACCATCTGGGCTGCAGAGGGGAGTCCGAATAGGAGAAAGTCTGAACAGAAGAGAAAAGGCAATATTTCTGTTGAGAGAGGCTTGGAAAGAGACGTCTAAGAAGCAAACGTAAAGTGAAAAACGTTCTGTGTAGAATGTTCTCCAGTCTGTCCTAAAGAATCCTCAGTGCGTCTCCTTGCATGCCCGTTGGCACAGATTACTTCTGGGAATGAGGAAATGACGTGGCGTGGCTCTAGCCTGATTGTTACACGTGCTAACATGCGAAATCAGGACTGTGCACACAAGGACATTCACATTTAAGTATGAAAGTACGTAATGTCCGGTTGGAATTAAAGTGCCCTATTAATTGCTGGGTTTAGAGACATAAAGGAAAAATGTGTTTATTTGATTGAATTGCACCTTAGCGTAAAGCTGGATGAGTTTCCTTAAGTTCTCTTTTTTATAAGAGAACTTGATGTTTGTAAAGCGTTTTAAGGAAAATGAAGTTTAATTGGGGAAGAGAGATTGAAATACAATAAATTAAATATAACAGTTTAAGCATAAAACATATAGCTCATGTAACAAAAATAGCTCTTTTACCTGTTAAGAAATAGAAAATTTAAGAAAAATATTTTCTTCTCTTAAAGTACGAATTTAACTATATGATAAACATACAATGCTCTAATTATTAAAAATAATCAAATTTCTTCAGACTAAATAATGATAATTATTAATTTACAGAAGCTACACTGAATTTTTAGTCACTATTTCCACAGATGGTATTTTATGAGAATATTAACAATTTCATATGGATTTGTAATAAATACTTAAAATCAACAACAAAATTTGCATTGAATAAAAATTTCCCTGAATAGGTTCTGAAAGGAGTTGTATATCACACCTAAATGCATTTCTTTTTTCTGAGTCAATTTTATGTTACACTTTAAAGAAGTGTAAGTATGGTATATGACTACCCTGCTAATAATTTCTCAATGGATTATAAAACTTCCATTAATTCTCCAAATGTCTAAAATGTAAAATATTAACATTAGATATTAAACTATTAAAATGTAAATGAATTTGTCCCATTTAGCAAATCAATTGTTTAGAACCATAGCTGATATATTCAATGTACTGTTTGCAACAAATGAATCAGTTTATGGCTTTTATATCTCAATGCATGTCCAGTGACCCTAGAGAAATAATACTTACATGAACACAACTTTTCCATTTAAATTGCATCAGTGTTTACACACACCATAAAGAGTTGAAGTCAGTTAAAATTCATACCATGGTTCAGAATAAAACCAGTATTTCTAAACCGTTATGAAGGACAAAATGTTCTGACTCAAGAGAGCTTTAAAACCCCAACGCCCCCTGTGGGGAAAGCTTCAGAAACACCAGCTAGTGTGTCGGCAGTAAACAAGTATTAACTACTCACTATTAGATAAAAACAACTAATGAAATTTAGAAAAAGAAAACTTAAAGTTTAGTTTTAGAAAATTTAAACACTTGCGGTAGTAAAGCAATACATTCTGGAAAGACTTAGGGACTGCAGAAGATGTTGATTTCCGTAGTTATTTGCAATTTATTAACTCCAGAAAGTTTTAGAATCTGTCATGAGACGTTCCTTGCACAAGTATCTGAAGAGCACCTATTTGTCAATACTAAAAAATGTCTCAGAATGAACTGTGAAGAGTATGATCTTCGGAGAACTTTCCCCTAAGACCTGCATTGTGTACACAGAGATTTCAATTTCAAATTACTGTATTTTTCTTGATGTTTCCACTTTCGGGGGTGGGGAGGGGTTGAATGGTGAAGGTGGAACACTGCTGCTCTTGTATTTCTTATAGAAAATTAAAATGCACCATGTAATTATGGGCAACTCTAATAAGTGAATGAGTTTCTTTCACTAAACTATTTTTCTACCAAAGATGAAGCACTGTCTATGAGACTGTTCTTTAGAAATTTTGATTTTGTTGTTTGTGTCTTCGGTTGTTGTCTTAGAAGAGAATCAAATAAGAGTATGCCTGTAAATGGTGCAAATAACACTCTGGCCAAGGAATGCAGTTAAATCTGCTCTAACGATACAGCCCAGCACAGTCTCCCCGAGACCCAGTGATTTAATGTGGCTCCTTAAACACATTAGCACAGACTGAGTCAGGAACCAGGGAGAACAGACCTACTTTTATCCTGATTGTAGTATTAGCGCATATTAAAGTTCATTCAATCCCTTGATTAGTACCTGTTCTTTCTCGCCATCCTGTGTCCCTACTCACCTAGACAAATATACTTGAGCTTCAAATCTCAGCTTAGATGTTACTTCCTTCTCTTGCAGCTTTCTTGGGCTCTGAAATTGAGTTATATACTTAATTTATGTTCCTGCTGCACCCAGTAAATACCACAATGGTTTATGCTTTCCTCTCTCTCAGTCTATAGCTTCTACCAAACTATAAACTCAAGTTTACTGTTGGATATTCAGCATGAAGCACTTTAACTAATTATTACAGGACTCAATATTTGTCGAAGGGATCACTTCAGGAGATTTGTATCCATTTAAGAAATGGAATAAGTGAATTATGTGTGTTGGTAGAGTTTATGTCCTCTTCACTATATTATATTAGCTTATTTAATTGCCTACTTTACTGACAATATATGGTATTCCCAGAACCCAGTACGTGACTGATGCATATTACTTTCTCTAAGAGTTATGACATTTATATATCGACAGTGTATTAACATGATGCTGGCTAGGCAGCCAAGAGAAACACACTGATGTGATCCGAACGTGTCCCCGCTTATCCATGTGCTGGCAACGTAACCCCCAATGCAACCGTGTTGAAAGGTGGGACCTAAGGGAAGGTGTTTAAGTCATGAGAGCCCCACCCTGAGGAATGGATTAATGCTGTTGGAAAAGTGCTCGTGAGAGCGGGCCTGCTCCCATTTGCTCTTCTGCCAGGTGGAACAGGGTTTCTCCGCTCCAGAAGATGCAATGTTCAAGGTGTGATCTTGGAAGCCGAGACTTGGTCCTTATCAGACACCAAGCCTGCCGGCACCTTAATCTTAGACTCCCCAGGCTCCAGAACGATGAGAAATAATTTTCTGTTCTTTGTGAATTACCCAGTCAGTCTGTAGTATTCTGCGATAGCAGCACAAATGGACCAAGACACACACATTGTCTTTTGTACTCATTGTTCATTTGCCATGCAGGTATGTGTAACGTGTAGAAACTTAGAAAAGAATATTTCTGGCTAAGTAAACATTCAGAAATAGGTACTATTCTTTTTGGGAAAAAACAGCTAGTATGCTTTTGGATGAGATCTTCTTGGTTCAAGATTTTTTTTCCCAAGTATTATTTTTTCTTGATATTTTGTACAGACAACCAAAACATTTATTAAAATAAATTAATAATATTAAATGAGGACTCTATACAGATAACAATATATTAATATTTTCTAGAAAAATATATAAACACATGTAAACTCTGCTGTTAATTCCCAGTTTCTCTTGGGTAGTTCCTCCTGGTGAATAATTTGGCATGCTACTTTTAAGAAATTCTTTCTGTGTTCTTTTTCCTTTTTCACTTTTTACTTCTGTGTGGTCAATTTCAGGATAGACATTTTCTTCTTCAGGCATAAATTATAACCCTCGGTTTGGGCGTACTGAAAAGGGTATGTTTCTGTAAGGATGAATCAAGTTAGCGCACATGCACGAGGAATGGAAATCAGGCCTATGGACAAAGAAACAAAGCTACGAGAGAACCAAGCTTGAGCATAGTAGAAAGTCTAAGGCCAGAGTCCAAGGGTGGCAGAAACCAAGGGAAGGTCTCAAACGCCTGCTTTAGAGAACTCTCCCAATGCGTCTTCTTTTTTATTTTTATGTTTTTTTTATTTTTATTTCAGGGTATTATGAGGCTACAAACATTTTGGTTACATTTTATGTCTTTGCCTCACCCAAGCAAGGGTTAGAGGCGTGCCCTTCCCCCCTACAGTGCTCCCCGTGTCCTTTAGTTGCGAGTTAACTTCCCCATCCTCCTAATCCTTGGAAAGTATTTCTGCCATGTGAGCACCCTCATGTTCATCAATTAGTACCAGTTTGATGGCGAGTACAGGTGGAGCCCGTTCTTCCGATCTTCTGATACTTCATTTTGGATAATGGGCTTAAGTTTAATCCAGGAAAGTATAAGAGGTGCTAGATCACTTTCATTTCTTATGATTGAGTAATATTCCATTGTAAACATATACCAAATTTTAATAATCCACTCATGGATTGACGGGCACTTGGGTTATTTCCACATCCTTGCAATAGTGAATTGTGCTGCCATAAACGTTCGGGTGCAGATGTCTTTATCATAGAATGTTTTGTGCTCTTTTGGGTAGATGCCTAATAGCGCTATTGCTGCATCGAATGGAATTTCTATTTTTAGCTCTCTTAGATAGCTCCGAATTCTTTTCCACAGAGGTTGCACTAATTTGCAGTCCCACCAGCAGTGTAAGAGTCTTCCTGTCTCTCCACATCCTCGCCAGCATTTGTTGTTTTGGGATTTTTTTGATAGAGGCCAATCTCACTGGAGTTAGGCGATACCTCATTGTGGTTTTGATTTGCATTTCTCTAATGACTGGAGATGTTGAGCATTTTTTTATATGTTTGCTGGCCATTATTCTGTCTTCTTTTGAAAAGTTTCTGTTCATTTCCTTTGCCCATTTGTTGATGGGGTTGTTTGATTTTTTCTTGTTGATTTTTTTGAGTTCTAGATAGATTCT
>CAUYSK010009815.1:0-14008 GCA_963575035.1 Avahi laniger
CTTGGGAGGCTGAGACAGTAGGATTGCTGGAGCCCAGGAGTTTGAGGTTGCTGTGAGCTAGGCTGATGCCACGGCACTCGCCCCAGGCAAGAGAGTGAGACTCTGTCTCAAAAAAAAAAAAAAAAAAAAAAAAAAAAAAAACACACACACACATATAGAAACTGCCCTGTCTAGCCTGACATTCTAGCTCCGGGCCATCCACTGCACAAGGTCACAGTAAGTGTTCAAAATGTAGTTTATTCTCTCTCTTCTACCTTGATAATTGTTTTCTAAGACCCAGCTTCACCATTAACTACCCTCTTGGCCAAAGGGAATGTTGTATGTATGTATGCATTGATTGATTGACAGAGTCTCACTATGTTGCCCCGACTAGAGTGCAGTGGCGTCATCCTAGCTCACAGCAACCTCAAACTCCTGGGCTCAAGCCATCCTTCTGCCTCAGCCTCCTGAGTAGGTGGGACTACAGGCGTGTGCCACCACGCCCGGCTAATTTTTTTTCCTATATGTTTTTAGTTGTCCAGCTAATTTCTTTCTATTTTTAGTAGAGATGGGGTCTCGCTCTTGCTTAGGCTGGTCTTGAACTCCTGAGCTCAAGCCATCCTCCCGCCTCGGCCTCCCAGAGTGCTGGGATGACAGGCTTGAGCCACCGCGCCAGATCCTGGACTATCATGACGCGGAACGACGTAGAAAGTACCTGGAGTTGATCAGAGTTGGAGTCCCACCGCACCAGTACTTAGCTGTGTGGCTTTAGCAAGTCGCCTAAGTCTCCCTGTGCTTCAATTTCCTTACCTATAAGGAGGAGGGGAAACAATAGCACCTACCTCAGAAGGACCCCTAATTTCCATCTGGACTTTCTCCTCTTCCACTACGCCCTCTTCCTCAAGAGTCTGGTTTGGGCTACTCGGCCACCGTACTGTGTGTCAGCTGACCCAAGCCGCGCCCCTCACAGATAAACCACGCCTCAGGGTGGAGGGGAAACTGCCGGCAACCAGTGATGTCTAGCAGCTCCCCTCGGGCAAGAGTGTGCAATCACAGAACTGAACCCAAATTTCGTTCGTCATCCAACCATTCATGCACCTGGATTTAGTCCATGACTATTCACTGACCATTCCTTTGGGACTGGCCAGGTGCTGGGCGTTGCTGGAGACACAGAGTCCCAGCCCTCAGGGAGCTTCTGATCTGATAGCAGAGAGAGCCCCAAACATCAGTTCCACACTGTGCTGGGGCAGAGCACAGCTCTGGGAACTGTGGGCCGCAGATGACAGGATCCAATCCAACTTGGGAACCAAGGTAGGCTGCATAGATGAAGTGACACTCGAAAAGCTGAGTTCGCTGGGTTAAGGGAGTCAGTGTCAAAGGCCTTCCACGTAGAAGATGTTGCAAAGGCACCTATAAAAGAAAAGGCCTGGTTCATTCTAGGAAGCACTTATAGTTTAGTGGTCAGAGCACAGTATGTGAGGCCAAGATTGGCAAGATATGAGAGGCTCTAGAGGTTTGGCAGGGGCCAGAACTGTGTGTGACTTCAACTACCAAACAGAGAGCTAGATTTTTATCCTGTAGGGGATGGGGTGTCACAGAAGATGTGTTGACTGTTGCGTCAATGCCCTCTCACTGCTGGCGTGCAGAATAGGAGGTTGAAGATGGCCAGTCTAGAAGGCAGAGAGTAGATTTAGGGTCATTCATGTGAGGGATGTTGAGACTGGAGCAGGGCAGTGGCGGAGAATGAGGAGAGAGGGTAGATTTGACAGACAAATGAGAAAATCCACTGAACTCGGTGAAGGATCAGCTATGAGGAGACACGAGGAGTTCAGGCTGCATGTAGGGCAGAGAGCACAGAGGAAACGTATTGCACAAGTTTTAGGGGTTGATCAAGACAAAGATAAGTGCTGGAGGAACTCTGAGGGCTGAGAAATCAGTGTGTGATAGAATGGGCAGAGCCACCTTTCTGAGGAGGATCATGAGGAGGAGGGATCCAGGCTAAGATTCTATGTGTGACTTCGGACCAGTCGCTTTATCTTTCTCTAGTCCTTTAGGTTCCCACTTGCTAAATTGAGAGACAGAGAATGATAATTGGGAGCATTGAATTACATGAGAGAATGTTCAAGAAGTGCCTAGCTCTGTGGATGATAGGGACAGGGAGGCATGTGGCAGGTGTGTTTGGTCCAGGGTAGGGTGGGGCCAGGCTGCTATTTGTGCAACAGAGATGTGGCAGGCAGGAGGACACACATACATACAGACAAAGTAGGGCGTGGAGAGAGGGGAAATGAACACAGGCGTGTTGGATTTGAGGGGGTCAAAAGCCAAGACAGTCAAATCAGTCTAACCCTGGGAGGCCCTCCTATCTTGGCAGTCAGCAGTAAGGGGCTTCTCTGAACTTTGAATCCTAGACTGCCACTTCCTCAGGAAGTACTCAGGCCTGGGAGGCTCGAGGCCTCTGGGTTCTTCTGATCTCAAGTTAGCACCAGAATTGCTCTGTGAAGCTAAATCAGTTCTAAACCACTCTGGGTCCCAGGTTTCTCATATGAACAAGAAAAACAAAAGGCATGCATATGTTGGAGGGGCGGACGACAAAATGTTTCCAAAGATCCCTTCCAGGTTTGTTCTATGACCCTGAATTCTTTTTTAAAAAGTCTAGTCCTGTCTCCGTCCCTGACTTGCTGTGTGGCCTTGAGCCAGCTGCTGGACCTCTCTGGCCCTATTTTCACATCTGAAATATCAGGAGATTGGGCAGGAGAGTCTCCAACGTCCAATGATTCTCCCTAGAGGACGCTTACCCTCATCTCCAGCTGAAAGCTTCAGACAAATCAGAGGAAAGTGAGGCGCTGGTCACAGACCAACCCCCCCCTTCCAAATCTTCCGTCTTCTCCCACTGCCCTCCCCTCCGCACTGTCAGGAGCTTGCAGCACTGGCTCGCTTGCCAAACTTGTTGCCATGACAACGGGTTACAAATAACTCAGATGCAGACGAAGATTTTAACCCAAGAGCTGCTGGGCCAAGGGCTTCTTGCTCCCTCCCCAGACCAGACTGAGGGAACAATCTGATGAATTGTTTGGGATCAAGTCACTGCCCTGCTCACAAGCATGCCAAGATTCCTCACTGTCACAGTAAGTCCTCGCATTCCAGGCCCTCTGAAAACCTGATTCAAATCTTTCCAATCACATTTGCCACTTGCTCCCATTAAAAAATGATCACTCCTATTTTTGACACCTACTGTATGTCAAGCATGTGTTGGATGCTTTACATACAATATCCAAGGAAATCTTCCCAGAAGTCTATCAGATAGACATTATTATTCTACCTGAGACTGACTGTATTTTACCTGGGACATCATTTTATAGAGAAGAAAAGTGAGGCCCATGAATGTGAGTTGAGTAAGGATGTCAGAGAGTCAGAATTCAAACTCAAACCTGTAAGAATCCAAAACCCAGGCTTTTTCCATTGCCAATGGTTCACAGATGTTGATCTACAGCCTTGATGTAGAAGGAGGAATGCATTTGTCTCCTCTAACTCCTGAGACTTCATAAAATAAAAGAATCATTTGGGTATAAACCCACAACTCCCAAGAAAACTGGTGGAGTTCCCATCAATGAGGGAGAGATTTCATTAACTTTCTGGCAAGCAGAAAGGGGCTGGAGGAGTGGTAACAGAGAAAGCAGTGCAGGGGAAGGCATGGCCATTATCCGCACATGGAAGGGGATCCACCAGGAAAGAGCCGATCTACCCTGCAAAACCTTGGAAAAGTGCAGAAAAAGCATCATAACAATGGGAGCGAGACGTAGAGCCTCAAACGGGATAATTGCAAGTGTGTGTTGGAACAGTTCATTTCGCCCTACCTTCCCTTTACCTCCACCATGCTCATGGGTAGAAATCACAAGAGTCAAGCATCTATACTCTAGCAAAGTACCAGAGGGTTCTCCAAAGAAATCGAACAGTCCTAGAGGAAAAGCTTCCACTTTCTGCACTTAGAGGTCCTCTGGCAGATTGTGTATGTTCCCATCCAGTCACTTCAAAGGAAGTCTAGGCCAGGTGCGGTGGCTCACACCTGTAATCCTAGCACTCTGGGAGACAGAGGTGGGAGTATTGCTTGAGATCAGGAGTTTGAGACCAGCTCTAGCAAGAGCAAGACTCTGTCTATACCAAAAATAGAAAAATCTGCTCGGCCTGGTGGCATGCGCCTGTAGTCCCAGCTACTCAGAGGCTGAGGCAGGAGAATCACTTGAGCCCAGGAGTTGGAAGTTGCAGTGAGCCATGATGATGCCACTGCACTCTATAGCCCAGGTGACAGAGTAAGACCCTGTCTCAAAAAAAAGGGAAGTCTAATAGTGGACTTAACAACCCCCCGGCCCCTTACGCAGAGCTCCCACTCAGCTTTATACTGAGTTCTTAAATCAATGGCTGATAGGTTGGAGCATTTAAGAAAAAATATGCTAATAGGTTTATGAATGAACTGATGAAACTAATGGGAAAAACTAAGGCTAGGCACATTTCAGGTGGAAAAAACCCAAGCAATTATTAAAACCAGGAATATTTAAAAAATGGAAAAAAAGGTAATTATAGTATAATTCTTGGCTCTGCAGTGACTACTGATTTACTAGGAAGTGGGATATAAACATTGGAAGAATGAAGGGAGGGAAAGTAGGAGTGTGTGGAGGGGTAAACAACAAAAGGTAAATCCTCTTCTACCATAAGGATATGCAAAAGATGATGTCTCAAATCATGGTGGTCCATCAGTTAAAAATTCTTTCGGCTACAAGGAACAAAAAACCCAACTAACAATGGCTTAAACACATATGGCTTTATTTATTTTTCAATTAACAGGAAGTGTGGCATGGGTTCTGCTGCTCAATGACATAGAGGAATTGGGCTCTTTCTTTCTTCCTTAACATGCTGTCTTCATCCTTGTATTCATTCCCTCATGGTCACAAGCTGGCTGTCACAGCTCCAGACAGCATGACTATATTCAAGGCAGAAAGAAGAAGGAAGGGGACAGCGTCAGCTATGATTTTCCCAGCAAACATCTCATTGCCTATAGCTGGGTCATATAGCCATCCTTAGCTGCAAGGGAGCTAAGAAAGTATCTGGCTCTTCAGCCTCTGAGTGGGAGGTGGCAAGGGAGAAGGGATGTGGGAATGGTAAATGCCAAAGAAACAGCTGACAGAGTTGGAAGTAGTTGCCTTAGGACGTGCAGTGGGAAGGAGTGGGGCAGGATATTGCAGGATTTTATTAGGTGTCCTTTAGCACTATTTTATTTTCTATGTGTATGTATTCCTTTGATAAAAATAACAATTAAAAATGAAGAGTTATGGTTTCTATGAAAAAAAATCTTAAAAATGAAAGCTGATAGGCCAGGTGTGGTGGCTCACGCCTGTAAGCCTAGCACTTTGGGAGGCTGAGACGGGAGGATTGCTTGAGGCAAGAAGTTCAAGACCAGCCTGAACAAGGGTGAGACCCCATCTCTATAAGAATTAGCCAGGTGTGGTGGCACACATCTATAGTCCCAGCTACTCAGGAGGCTGAGGCAGGAGGATTGCTTGAGCCCAGGAGCTGGAGGTTTCAGTGAGCTACAATGATGCCACTGCACTCTAGCCCAGGTGACAGAGCGAGACCCTGTCTCAAAAAAAAAAAAAAAAAAAAAAGGCTGATAATAGTTTTCTATCTCCAGAGCAAAGGACATCAATCCAACCTTGGAAGTAGACTTACCAGAATAGGCTCTTTATTTAGACTTAGGTATCTCAGGTATCCACCCACTGATCTTAGAGAAAATTGTGCTATCACTATTAACCTGAATGTGGCTGGTGGAAACCAGGACAGCTGTGTGTAGCAGTTACATGGGTTGACTGTGGTTAGACAGTCCTGGTGCAATTTCCTGTCTTCCATTTATTAGCTCTGTAACCCTGGGTGAATGACACCTTAGAGCCTCACTTTCCTTCTTTATGAAACAAAGGTAACTCAAGTGTAAGCACTCAGAGTAAGCATGCAGCAAATATCATCCACCGTGATTAAAATCGTAAATGTTCTGGGCAGTGACATAATCTGGGTGTACTTTAACAGTATTATGCTTCCACTCAGTTAATTTTTTTATTTTAAACATGGGTTTGGACTAGACTGTCACTGAAAATTATTATTTTTTCTTTAGAGATATGTGTACACATTTTTTCCCAGGCCTTTGCTTACAGAAGATACTCATTTGGGACCACATCAGGAGACATGCAGGCTTTAATTGCTTTTGATTCCTGTTGGAGGAAACACTGTAAAAATGAATGAAACAGGATTGTTGGTCCAACTACAAATATTGTTATTTAACTTTAAAAACAACCCACTCTGTGACATATAGTTGCTGACTTTTGTGACGACCTCTTCTGGGCCATGAGGCTGAGGTCACCACTGTGGGGCAGGTGTTAGAACACCGCAGAAAGAAAATGGATATGGGGAGTGTTATGCTAGAGTAGGAAATGCAGTTGGCCTGGGAGTGGGGAATGGAAAATGACCTCCTCTCTCTGATGCCAAGGTGAGAGCTGGAGATCTGGACTGCAGGTAGGGAGCACATGGCCCAAACTATATAGTTAGTAGAAGATAATCTTCCCCACACGTGGTATCAGAGTGGGGGTCTATGGCGAGGGACAGCCAGTAGGCAGCCTCCCTCAGAGAGGCATGAGTGACATTCTCTTGGAGAGATGATGTCTGGTAACCACTGAAAATTTTCCTTTCTGGATTGATAATTGTCTTCTGTTATCCACAAGACTCCAGTAAAGTTCTATTAAGCACACATACACAGAAGATAAAGCATCCATAAAAGAAAAGAAGAAAAGGATGCTATGAAAAAGGCACCTTTGGAGAATAAGAAAGAATATTTAGAAATCAAAAATGACTACCAAAATAAAAGAGTCCAATAGAAGATAAAGTCAAGAAAATGTCCCAGACTATAGAATAAAAAAACAAAGACATGGAAACTATGTGAGAAAATAAAGAGACAAAGACAACCATCCAGGAGATCCAACAACCAACTAATAGGAGTCCTAGGAAGAACAGAGAAAATTAGCAAACAAATAAAACGGTGATTTCTCAGACTAGAGAAATAAGTCATAAAATTGAAAGGGCCTACCTACCAGGTGCCCAGCAAAACAGATGAGGGGAAAACACACTTCTGGACACATCATTGTGACATTTCAAAACACTAAGTATGAAGGAAAAAAATGTAAGCTTCTAGCAGTAGGGAAAACAGGTTGCCAGCAAAGAAATGAAACTAATATTAATATCTGACTTCTAAGTAGCAACACTACATGCTAAAAGCAATACCCTGAAAATTCAGACAAAAAATTATTTCTAACATAGAATTCTAAAGCCAAACTATCATTGAAATATGAAGGTAAAATAACAACTACGTTTTTAGATATGTGAAGACCCCCAAATTTACCTTGCTCAAGAAGTTACTTCAGGGTGTTCTCCAACAAAATGCATGATGTATCAGTTAGGATTTTTGGATGCAAGTAACAGAAGTGGACTCTAGTTAAGCAGAAAAGGGATTTATTGTGAAGTTATCGGGTAGTTCACAGAAGTCTGGAGAATCAGGCTGAGAAAATGGAGCAGTAACTAGAAAGCTCAGGCAGGAGGAACCACAGCTAAGGTTCCATCATAGTAAAAACCTTGTTAGAAGGCTGCTCTTGGTACTGCTATCCCCACTGCCCCTACCAGTGGATCTTGCCCTATTATCACATGCCACTGCAAAGGAGTATTCTAAACATCCTCACGTCTGTTATTTTGGTTTATTTGTTGTGGACTTCAGGGTTGAGTTAATCATAATCTTCAATTCATGGCACATTATTATCACCAGTCCACTGAAGTCTGCTCTTTTACTTTATTATTATTTTCCCACATCAGTCCCTATCTGCACTCCCATTCTCTTGCCCATTTTACTGAGCCTCTGTAGTGTAATTAATGTGTGTACCTTTCAATCCATCTTTCATATGTTTATTTAGGAATATGCATATCCATGAAAATATACAATGTTATTTACATAAATAGTATTATGCTATAAATCTCATTCTGTTTCTTACATTTTTTACTCATCACTAGGTTTTGGCTATGTATAAAACTATCTTATTACTTTTAATTGTTTTACAGTTTTTCATCCTATGAATATATGATGTTTTGCTTATCCAGTCCCAGTGATGAATACCTGGGTTGCTTGCAATTCCTCACTACCACGAATAACACTGCAACGAACAACCTCAACTATATTTCCTTAGGACCTGTGTGAGAATTTTTCTAGAATACATCCCCGGAGCAGGATCTCTGGGTTGTAGGGTATAGACATACTTACTTTCATGAGGTACTTGGCCAAACTACTCTCTGGAATGCCTGCAACAGTTTATACTCCCACTCACGGTTGTCCTTTTCCTCACATACTCACCGGCACTTGATATCTGACTTTCTACATGTTATCATTGCTGTCATGATTTTTCACTGTTATTTTAATTTTCATGTCTCTAATTATTAGCAGAGCTGAAAAATCTCTTAATATATTCCAGGTTCCCCTTCTGTAAGTTACTCTTCATATCCTATGCCTATCTTCCTATTACGTTTACTATCTTCCTTTTCTATTTATTAATCTTTTGTCAGTTTTGCACATCATACATATATTCTCCTAATCTGTTATCCTTCTGTTAATTTTGTATATTCTTGCCTTCTTTGTGTTCCTGGCTCCAGATTCAAGCCATAAACAGAGTATTCAGCCCTTGCTGCCCGGTGGGCAAGGAAAGGAAGTATCTAACCACCTTTAGTTTCCATAGTAGGAAGTGGGACTCTACCTCCCACCAAGACTCCCACTATGGGGCAATCTCCCAAAACAGCACAGGAATTTAGATGCTAGGGAGCACTATAGTTCACTCCTTTGGTTGTCCAACATCTGCATATACCTTCCTCCCATCCTTAATGCTTAAAAAAAAAATGCTTTCACCTAATATAGTGCAAATATACCTCATATAACCAAACATATATTCATCCCCTTTCCAAAGGAGACAACCAAAAACATAAATTGGAATGCTTTGGGGTGCAAGCAATAATAGAAAACCCAACTTAAACTGGCTTAAATAGTGAATGCAATTTATTGGCTCACTTAACTGAGGAGTCCATAGGCGGGGAGTCTTCAGGCACAGTATGATCAGGAATATGGTTCCATTTCTCTGTGATTCTTTTGGCTCTGCCTCCTCCATTTGTCAGCTCCATACTCAGGAAGGCTTTCCACATGTTCACGAGATGGCTAACAGCAGCGACCAGGCTACATGCTTCTTTCTTCATATCCAAGGGAAGACAGGCCACCTCTTCCCTCAAAAGCTGAACAAAAGTCCTAAGCCTCACTGTGATTGGATCATCCCTGAACCAATCATCGCTGTGGCTAAGGGGGTGAAATTACTCAGATCAGTTTATACCAATAAAGGCCTATACCTAGAGCTGGTGGTGGGGTCGATCCTATTCAAATCTCTTAGTTTTTATACAGTGGGGGAGGAGTGGAATGGATGTTGCAGAACAACCACAATGTCCACTACAAGGGAGTACACTAAGAAAGAGAAAGATATGGGGTCTAAGAAAGATTGGGTCCA
The DNA here is from genome assembly GCA_963575035.1 of Avahi laniger. Taxonomy (NCBI): domain Eukaryota; kingdom Metazoa; phylum Chordata; class Mammalia; order Primates; family Indriidae; genus Avahi; species Avahi laniger. Next base: position 9,600 of record CAUYSK010009815.1, read on the forward strand.
CCCAGAAGAGTAATGAAGGGACGTCCCAGGATGACAGCTGTGCCACAGGCCTACAGAGCAATCAGTCCAAATTGGAACGGGAAGACGGAGGGCTCCAGGAAGAAGGTATCTGGGAAAAAAGGGGATTCAAATGATTTTATACTTTCCTTGAGAATCTGCAATAACTTAAGAAGGTGATAAAGTTGGACAATGCAAAGAAAAAAAGACAATTAGAAATTCAAGGAAAAAAACTATATAAGAAAAAAAATGTAATCCTAGTACACTAATTGGACCTTTGTGGAACAATATTTACATCATCATCATAGTGTGAACACTTTATTGATGTTAAACTTTTAGAATGACTTATTGGCAAAGTATGGATGACCCAATTATGGTTACAGAACAGAATGTAACTATTAATAACCTTGTTAATATAAAAGTACAGATGGCAGAAGTTAAGAGATAGAAAGAGAAAGTATAAGTCTATTAGTTAAAAGTACAAAGGTAAGGAATGGAGGATATATAATTAGTGACATGGCTGTATTGGGGCATGGGAAGAGAGCATTTGGGTAGTATAAATAGCAGGAAGTCAACAGATTATGAAAAATTGATAAAAAAGTTGATAAACAGAAAAATCTGCATATTATTTGAGATACAAAGATAATTACCAGAAAAATGAAAAAAGTTAAAAGTAGACTAGTAGATTTCCAGGTCAAGATGACAGACTTACCACATGTTTATCTCCACTCCCTCCTGAGACCCTGCTAAAATGATCATAAAGGAATAAAAAGGGGTATAAAAACACAGTGAAGAAAATGGGACAGGTCCATCAGCAAAAGAGAAATTTCAACCAATTTCTGGAAGATAGGAAGTAAATGGAGGAATGGTGATTAATGAAGTATGGTAGAAGGAGCCATAGCCTGGAGTATGCATGGAGGTGATGCCACTGAAGAAGGAGTCGATCTTTCTCTGCAGAAGCCTGGAGTATACTGGGTCTTGACAATGCCAGGTATGAAGGGTGGGAGTGAGATGTGGGGCTGAAAAGAGGGAGTTTAACTGGAAGACTGCATATCAAACCGTCAATTCATCCCCTTGTGCACAATTCACAGCAGCCAGGTGTCTACCTATTAGGAAAAAATCAGAAGGTTCTTCTCTAAGGAAACTGGACCACCTCAGAGAAAAGACCTTGGCATTCTGGGACTCTGCAGCACAGCAGTCAGCTCTCCTCCAGTCATCCTAAAGGAAGGCCACCAGTTGCCTAGCCCTGCCCCTATACATACAGCTTCCAATCAGGTTTTTATTGCTACATTCTTAAATATCAGCAACCAACCATGGCTCACCAGGCATTTGAGAAAAGAAAGATTGCAACTTGAAAGAAAGAGACCAAATAAGTAAACAAGGGCAAAAACAATCTCAAATGAAATAGATATTTCAAAGAACAGAAGAAATATAAACATATCTCTACTGTCCTCAGAGATATTTAAGATGATATTGTATCCATAAAACAAGAACAGGATGCAAAAGAAAGGAAAAGAGAACATGAATGAATACTTGGAAATTTCAAATGTGACTATCAAATGATTTCCGGAAGGAAAGAACAAAGAAAATGGAGAAGAGGAATATATCAAAGAAATAATATGAGAATGTCTCAGAGTTAAAGGACTTCAAAATGAAGGGATGTAACAAACGTCCAGCAATGAATGACGAAAGACTCCAAACCGAAACACGTAATTATGAACTTTTAGAACACTGAAAATAAAATTCTGGGGAGTGTATATTCAGGGCTAGTTGAATCTATGCTGCCAGGTTGCCAAAAGAAAAAGGTTACTAAAAAATTCTAAAAAAAGGATAAAATTCTTTAAAAATAACAGGAGGACGGGTGGATGGAGTAGATGTACTTTTACCTACTCTTCTCACCAAGTACAGCTAAAATCCTTGGACATTATATTGATATATAAACATAAGATTCTGAAAGGTAGAGAGAAGGGGGCAAATCAGGTAGGGAACTTGGTAGCAGAGGAGTGACATGGTGGTAAGTTCCCTGAGTTTGTTTTTTGTCTCACATATCCCAGACTTAGGGATGGAAAAGCCAGCAATTAGATAATAACCACTCTACTCTAGCCAAATACCACAGAAGAAAACTGTGCTCCAATTCCCACCTCACCAGCAAAGGCCAAGAGGGGAGCCTAGACTTCTACCCTCACTGGCTATAACCAATTGCCCCTCTCCCTTCCCAATGGGATGGTGTCAGAGAAGGTTGCCTGGGCAGCTGGAACTCCCACCTCCACCTAGCAGGAACAAGGAAACCCTTCCCTTGTGGTATCAATGGAGATGAGTGGGGAATCTGGACTTCCATGCCCACCTGGCAGTGATGAGGTAATGTCCCCTCTTCCATTGCCAGAGTGGTGTCTGAGGAGGCAAGCTAAAACAGAATATTTAAATAAGATCTGGTGTCTCATAATACGATACCAAAAATGCCTGGGTTTCAACAGAAAATCACTTAACATACCAGGAACCAGGAAAATCTCAACTTGAATGAGAAAAGATACTCAATCAACACCAACGCCAAGATGACAGAGATGTTAAAATTATCTGACAAGAGTTTTTAAGGAGCTATCATAAAAATGCCTCAACAATTAGGAACATGCTTAATATAAATGAAAAAGTAGCTGGGCGCCGTGGCTCATGCCTATAATCCTAGCACTCTGGGAGACTGAGGTGAGAGGATCGCTTGAGGTCAGGAGTTTGAGACTAGCCTGAGCAAGAGCGAGACCTCGTCTCTACTAAAAATAGAAAAATTAGCTGGGCATGGTGGCACACGCCTGTAGTCCCAGCTACTTGGGAGGCTGAGGCAGGAGGATCGCTTGAGCCCAGGAGTTTGAGGTTGCTGTGAGCTAGGCTGATGCCACGGCACTCTACCCTGGGCAACAGAGCGAGACTCTGTCTCAACAAATAAAGCTAAAATGAAATGAAAAAGTAGAAACTGTCAGCAAAGAAATAGAAGATATAAAGAAGAACCAAGTGGGAATTTTAGAACTGAAAAATACAAAAACCAAAATAAAAACCTCAAAAGATGGGCTAACAGCAAAATGGAGGGGACAGAGGAAAGAATCAGTGATTTTTAAGACATTATAGAAAAACAGAAATTATCCATACCGGAAAACAGAGAGAAAACAGACTAAAGGAAAAAAAAGAACAGAGCCACAGGGACTTGTGAAACCATTAGAAAAGATCTAACATTTGTGTCACTGGGGTCCTGGAAGGAGAGGAGAAAAAGCGATGAGGAAAGTTATCTATAAAGCAATGAGACTCAGATTGATATCAGACTCAGATACTCAGATTGATATAATCAAAACAGAAGCTAGAAGAAAGTGAGGCAATGCCTGCAAAGTTCTGAGGGAAAAATGATGTTAAACCTCAAATTTTATAGCCAAATGTGAGGATGGAATAAAAACATTTTCAGACATGCAAAGACTCAAAAGTCTACTTCCTATATAACTTTTCTAAGAAAGTTACTTGAGAATGTGCTCTATCAAAACAATGGGAAAAACAAGCAAGCAAACAAAACAGAAACCCTGGGAACCAGTAAATAGTGGATATAACCATGGAAAGCAGTAAGAAGTCCCAAGATGACAACTATGCATCAGGTCTTAGAAAGCAACTAGTCCAGATAAGAAAAAGAGATGAAGAGCTCTGGGAAGAAGGTCCCCTGGTGGGCAGAAACAGACTTGATGAAATTCCCAATGTAATGGAGATTTTGAAAAGAAAAAAAAATGGAATCTATGATAAAATCAAAAGAATGAAAGAGGGAGAAAAAAAATAGAAACTTCAGGAAAAAGAAAAAGCTACTATAAGGAAAAAATTACAAAAGTATATGATGTGGCTCTGCAATGAAGAATATTTACACTCATATTAACAGCTGTTTATGGCTTTTCAACTTTTAGAATCAAACTGTAGACAAAACACCAAAAAAACTCAATTATGATTACAGAACAGAATTCAGTGTTATCATCTTTGACAATATAAAAGACCAGATGATAGAAGTTGGGAGGTTAATGGTGAGGAAGAGGGCTATAGGAAAGATATTCTCTCATCTAACAAAGTTCTGGTCAAGAAATATTGTCTCTAGTTCATGGAATAAGAAATAAAGGTGTTACTTAAATTTAGAAAGCTAAACAATAGAGAAACTAAATTATACTAGAAGCAGGAAGGAGTTGAACTTGGTGTAAATGATCTAAATCCTTATCTGTCATAGCAGGACATCAATAGGTAATGTCTGAAATTGATGATTTTTTTTTTTTTTTTGTGACAGAGTCTCACTTTATTGCCCTGGCTAGAGTGAGTGCCATGGCGTCAGCCTAGCTCACAGCAACCTCAGACTCCTGGGCTCAAGCAATCCTACTGCCTCAGCCTCCCAAGTAGCTGGGACT